>VZTL01058994.1:763-24083 GCA_013400535.1 Scopus umbretta | reverse complement strand
AAGCAGTGTCTGCTGACTTGGGCCAAGACTCCTTGAAAAGAGAAACAATTGCAACCTCCACCCCCTTGAGTGCATAAGCCCTCTCCAGTCATGGGCGCATGGAAAGCATATGTTGGCCAGGAGATTTTCACTGAGAAATATGTTCTGTGAGAAAGGCTGACAGAAAATGTAGCAAAAAAAGCACCAGATCCAATCCAGACAAGGCTATGAAATGAAGCTTACAGACAAAGAGGGAGCAAGTGCTGGTGCAGAAAGAAGATAAACTGTCAGAGGAGATACTGTGTGAGGCAGGAACTATTCAAGCCATCGATTTTAGGCACTTATTTTAGGAAATTTGACTCCTCCAATGGAAACCTAACCATTGCCTGTACAGATGTTACTAGGCTCCATTCAAGCATGCCTGCAGCTGGGCAGCTGGGCAGAGGCTGCAAAGACAGGTGCCTAAAGTGAAGTGTTGTGAGCATCCTTAGCATCTCTTACTGATCCCACCCAGGAATGATGAACTCGTACCCCTTTGGTATAAGAAGACTTGTCAGGAGGACAAGTGGGAAGAAAATCACATGGAAAAAAACCCAACCCTCATAGCTCAAGGTAAAGGTAGTCTAATAAATAGCAAAAGCAAAGGCCAAGCACAGAAGTAAAAGGAAAACAAAGATTTTATTCTCCACTTCCCATCAGCAGGTGATGTCCAGCCACTTCCCGGGATGCAGGGCTTCGATACGTGTAGCAGTTGCTCCAGAAGACAAACGTCGTAAATAAAAAAATGCCCCCCCCTTCCCCTTCCTCCTCCTTTCTCTTAGCTTTTGTTGCTGAACTGACACTATATGGTATGGAATACCCCTTTGGTCAGTTTGGGTCAGCTGTCCTGGCTATGTCTCCTCCCAAGATCTTGCCCACCCCCAGCCTACTGGTAAGAGGGAAAAGTTGGAGAGACAGCCTTGATGCTGTGTGAGCACTGCCCAGCAAGGAGCCAAAACACTGGTGTGTTATCAACATCTTTCTAGCTATAAATACAAAGCACAGCACTATGAGGGCTGCTATGGGGAAAATTAACTCCATCTCAGCCAGATCCAATACACACTGCTAGATGTGACACATAAGCTACAAGAAACTTGTGCCCTGTAGCTGGAGGTCAGGTGGGACAAGGCAGGGCATCTGAAATGTCACCAGACCTTATATTTAGGCTAAAGATTGAAGTAGAATATAGGTAACTCAAAACCTGTCCTAAGCAAGATCCTTCTCTGCCAGCAAAGTTGACTCCCCTCACCCTTCAGGGGAAGCTCAACTTTCATCTAGGACTTCATTTGGAAACAAGTCAATGGAGATTCCCGGAGATTTCCATTCTGCCCTTTCTTAGGCCATTCCTACCTATTTTGGCCCATGATTATTCTCTATAAGCTGAAGACTCACCAGTGGAAAGATACAGGTACCTCCCTTGGTTTGATTTTCAGTGAGTTAAAGCATGCCCTGGAGGAGGCCTTCTCTGTCCTTTCATTATAAGAGCTCCAGTGGTAAAATATTTCAGTTTTTGCTTCTTGAATCAAGTAAATAAAACTGGCGGATGAGTCCAAGTACTAGAGCTTATAAGTCTAAGTTCAGAGTACCATGTCCATGAGAAATTTTCTTTTTTAGCCCAGAATTAAGCCCAGAGTATTTGTAAGGTACATGCATCTAGAAAAATATAGTCTGAGATTGAATTTCTGCTTTTCTTAACAGGGACTTCTAGAAGTACATCCACCTATAAAGCATTGATAGCTTCCAGCTGGTTAATGTGACTGAATGAAGATCACACAGGTTGTGTTGATGGATGTGATTAATTGGTGAGGGTCAGCTCAAGCATATCCTGCAACTGGGTAAAGGTGGCAGTAATGCAAATTGGTCAACTGGGAATAAACATCATTAATTCTATATGACATGCCAGATAAACAGCCTATGGAGAGGTATGCATTTACAAAACATCAAANNNNGTGTAGAGTTTATCCTGAGATAGCAATAAAAGTAATCAATTTGGATTTAAACATGTTTCCAGTGATATGATGAACCAATTGAGATGAATGGTTAAACCATGTACCTGCTAGCTTGCTTGAACTATCATAACACTATCAGTCAGCAGTAACTGGCACTGTAAAGAGCAAGGTTTATACTGTACACTTGGCCATCAGTGAAATTTCTGTTCCAGAGAAAGTAACAGAGTTTCAGAAAAATATTAGTGCTAGATGGGACCAACAGTAAAAAACCCCACCAAATCTGAATGCTGAATGCCCCCATCCACCCATTCCCAGAGCGCACTGTATGTGGAGGTACTGAGCCATTACATTTTCTAGGAAAGATGATTTATTGGGGACTGTTCTGCCCATCCTTTCCTCTACCACTGAGTCTCTAGCTCAGATGTAAGACAGGCTGCTTCCTTGGCAGGTGTCAGTGAGAGCAACTGAACATGTCACTGGTCTCCCAGATCAGTTGGTAGCCACCGTATTTTCAAGTTCCCAAAAGAAAACTCAAAATTTTTGTGCAAAACTTACATTTCCCTAATGCAAATTTTAGTTCTGCAAAAATAGCATCTCCTAGCAGGAAAATTGCCAGCCATCTCTATAGACAAAGACAAATTCTGGAAAAGACAGACTTAACCCTTCTCTGACTTTTGTCTTTTTCTTCTACCCATATAATCCCTGGGACACAGGTTCTGAGTCATGGCTGGAACTGTTAAGTACATATCCATTAATGAAAAACAATAGTCTCCCATGAGTAATAAGAACTCTATTGCAGTGTGCTCATAATAATGTAATTAGTGTAATTCTGGTGGGGGTCTCTGCTTGGAATAAGTAATAAATTAAGATCTAAGGCTGGCACCATTAATATCTCTTGCTTCACATACAGATTTAGCCTGCTTGTTGGGGTCCTAACAAGTATTTAGAATACAAATCCAGCTTTCTATAACTATCCACATGATAACTAAGCCAAATTTGCAACTGAAATATCACATACAGTTGATCAAGACCTTCATACAACAAAAGCACAGATGCCACAAGCTGATGTGACTTTACATAGATTTTACAAAGCCCCTGCTAACCCTAACTTTTTCATTTGCAACACCTCAACAGGAGCACTCTAGTACATCATTGTGGCCTCCAGACCATCACATTCACAGGTCCTTTGCTTTCCATCATAGCTCTGTATTTAAATCTCCATAGGTTTGAATGTGGTTCTTTTATACATGGAGCCTACTGAGAAGCCGGCACTTGTTAGAACAAACAATTTTAAATTTGATTCTTATTTTTATTAACTGACTGTTTTCCAAATAGATTGTATGAAGCATAAGAAATCAGGCTTTGTAGTAAAAGATCATTGTCTCAGCTGCTTGAAAATTGAGACATTTGCACTAACACAGCAAATGAGCAATGAAGAGAGAAGCCTGGCCATTCACAGCTCTGAAATCCCGTTTATTCCAAGAACATGTTCCCATCTAGGAACATGTCTAGCACCTTCCTTTGGCACCAACATATCAGCGTAAAAGAAATAAGCAAATATTTCAGTGGGGAGGGGATGCATTTTTCATATTGACTCTATATGGACTGGAAATCATTTGTTCTTTGTCTGTCCTGAAAACTGATGATTGAGAAAAGACAAATGGTTTTTCACTTGTCCTAGGAAAATATTGCAGTGCTAGATAGGATAGTGAATGCAGATACTTATCTGGATCTCCTCATCCCCTTCATCATGCCAAAAATGAAAGAACTAGTTCATTTATGAAGCCTCGTATTCCTGCCTAGGTTTACAATCAAGAGTATACATAAGAAATGGTGTTTGCCCAGTTATGATTTGCAAAATACTACATTTACATTCTTTCTCTACTTTCCAAAGGGCTGAGCTTACATATTGTGTTATTTACCTCCACTATACTGTGTGAGAATTGATTTCTAAAAGCTTTCAAGCAGAACATAAGGAGGAAGTCTTACTAGCCATGTTAAAGACTCTTCTGTTTCCTGCGCAAAGAGGAAGTCTGAAATATTCTGAATTCCAAGACATAGATAAAATAAAAATGTCACCTCAGCTGACCAGAGGCACAAGAATGAGATTCCTCTTCCCTAACTGCCTATGAGTTGAGTTTTCATCTAAGCGGAGTGTCCAGGCTCTCTTTATGGGCAGTTTTGGGAGTACAACTCTTCTAACCAATTTGAGTGACCACTTCAGGAAGTGTCCTAGATTCCCCGAACTCTGCTGACAGCTCTCCACTGATTGCAAAGGCAGCCCAGGTGACTAGCTCAGATATAGATGCCTGCACTGCAGACAACCACTTTAAGCAGATAAATCCCTCCCTGGAAGGCCACACACTCCCCTGAGGCCCTGTGCTTCTGGGAAGGGGACGGATCGGTTAAGACCTGGGCCACCAAACTTTGTTCATTTTGTAGGACTTAAAGTATCTTAATCTTTAGATTAAGTATCTGCATCTTCTGGGCGGTAAGATATTAAGAGGCGACTGAGAGATGGTCACTTGTGACTTTGTCACAGTGCTCTGTGCAAGCGCAGACCATGTTTTGAATCTGAATGTTTAGGGGAGATGGGAACTGGGCAGAGAGAGGAGGTGGGTTTGGGGAATGGGTGTGCATAGCTGGAGGGGTTAAAAAAGGAATCCCAGGGCTGGGTTCTGGTTGAAAAAGAGAGAAAAAAGCATTTAGCAGAAGGCAGGAGCTGAAAAGGAGGAATGGAATTAGAGACAGGATATTAGGGAACCCAGGGAACGGACTGCCAAGGGAAGAACAGGAGAACTTGCTGCCTACAGAGTAGTTGGGAGCCCTGACTCCTTGCTTAAGGGTCCTCTCACCAGCAAAATAAATGAATAAATCAATAAACAAAAGTTCAGTTTTGTTCTTGTTTTGATCACAGTTAAAGCACCTAAGCAGAACTATGTAGCACTTCTGGAGGAGTAACTCCTGGCGATCCACAACACCCAGCTGCAGGGGACAGCCAGCACTTCTCAAATGCATATGGTAAATCAATGCCTGTTATTTCACATTTCATCTCATGAGAAATCTCCCTCACATATGTCACCACTGATCTCTCCTTCCCCTCCTCTTCCATTACCATTGCTGGTATTTGCTCTTTTTTGTGTCTGGCTGATTCAAAAATACAAACTGAATTTGTGCTGCAAATTAACAACTGCAAAAGCCAGCAGCAACCGCTGTGGCTGTTTCCACTCCAAAATTAAGGAGAGTTTGCCATCTAGAGGGCAAGCAAGACAGAAATTTTGATCTATGGTGGGGAGCAGCTTTCAATTTGAGTACAGACAGTTCAGTATTACAAATTGGGCAGCACGACAACGACAGACTTACACCAAATAAGGAAGAGGGCTAGTGGTTTCTTTCTGAGTCTGGGAGGAATAGTAATTTTCTTATCTAAATTGTGCAAGCTGAAATAGCCAGGCAGTTTAATTAAGCTCAGTAGGTCAATAGCATTCACATTCAGCAGAGAAAAAAAACCTTGCCAGAGACAGTACTTTTGGGCCAGTCTGCTCCACTGTGCATGTAGGCAGAGATGGGATGATAACCAGTAGTGAGTAAAACTTTTTTCTCAATGCAACTGGGTGTTGGTTGCAAATTTCTGCTGAACCCCAAACTTTCACCCCATCAGAGTGGATATCTTCTATTTTTACACCCAAATTACACATAAAATTAATTACTTCTCTCCAGTCCTATGGCTTTCCCAGTATATTTCCTCCATGATAGGTGTCAAAAAGTGCTCTCAGGGTCTCTTTTTTCCTGGGAAAACTATGGGGGTTTTCTGTTTTCTTTGTTTCCTTTTCCCTTCTGGCGTTTCTTGACTGCATTAAGATGTTCCATTCTTGAAAGCCCTGAGCTATGCCCCCATCCATGCAGTGGCTCTGCATATCACTCCACTTGGAAATATTCCTGCTTCCTGGGGAAGGAAGGACTAGATGACCTCCAAAGCTCCCTTCTACCCACCGTTTCTGGGATCTTGTATAGCACAGACAGATCCAGGAGCAGTCTCTGATCCATACAACATGCCAATAAACACCATGAGCCCCATGTTGAATGGAACTTGTGGGTCTGCGATTTAGGGATGATGGTTCAGTTAGACTGCAAAACAGCTGAGAGACACCGAACTGTTGAACAAATATCCCTTTTGTAAACTATCTGCACGTGTTTAGGAACCACTGAAAGACAAACACAAGGCAGGGACCTCCAAGCATTTCATGATTTTGAATGCTTGTGGCATGCCATGTCAGGCACATAAACACCAGCGTATTGGAAAGGCAGGTTTGCACACCAGGAGAAAACCAGTTCTGCATACAGGTTTCAGCTGCTCTCCTACTCATTCTTCTGAGGTTTTAACCTGCTGATTTTGCAAGCTTGTCTTTGCCTTCCCTATGTCTCCTAGCACTCAGTTCTCAATATGCTTAGAGGCTACTGCGGGCATTGCTGTCACGACCTGTGCCGTACTAATGAAACCATCTGTGGGTCAACCTGTCACTTTACATGCCATTCCAGGCTCTGATCGCATGAGATCACACAGGCAAAGCAGCTACAGGCCTCAAAGCAGTGCCCTCATGTGATTTTAGGAGGTGGCTAAGCTATAGGAGAAGTTCTTTTGCTGGGTGAGACGCTAAGCTGCTGTTGTGAACACTTGTGACCTTTGAAGATCACAGACTGCTTTCTCTAATGAAAAAAGCTTAAGTTAGAGGTCCCATTTCCCATTGGGGAAATGTAAATTTTGCCTCTGTTTGCCCTTCATTTTCAAATAACACAGTAAACTGACTTCTGAACTGCATCCAAGGCCTCCTCTAGCTTATAAAACATGTCCAGGGACAACTACATGAGATAACAATAAAGCTACTTAGATCTTTTCCACCCATTCCTTTTGGGCTGGGGTGCATGAGTGAATTCAGGCAGTTAATCAAGCTACTGATTGTCAGCTAAGCCACGGTAATGGTTGGTGCCTGACAGCGCATATGTCCTTAGCATAATGCAGCTGCAAAGTAAATTGTGCTAGCTTAGATTCTAATGAAAATGAAATCCACTGTAGAGACAGTTTAAACTAACACACTTCTCACTGGGTCAAGCTTAAGGCACCCACATGGTCAGTTAGCAGGTTTCATATGACGGACATCTTCAGCAACTCAGTTATTTCCTATCATGTGCTCAGACCTGGGAATATATCCATTTGGAACGGTGATGTAAGACAGGATTAAACTGGCTGAACCTGGTCTGCATAAAGGGCTCGCACAGCTTGAGTTATATCTGTGTAACCTTAACTAGAGATGTAGCAAATTCATTGGAAATCCTTTAAATCAAGATTGAATTTTTCTCTCTAAAAATACACAGACACTCAAATAGAAACTATGAGCCTGGTGTAGAAAGTCTGGGGTGAGTTTCTTTCACCCATGTGACACAGAGGGTCAGCTTAGATTGCCACAATGAACTCTTCCTGACATTAAAACCTATAAAACCATGAATCCCTGTGGTTCAGTAAGGTATATTACCCTGCCTGTGCAGAGACTCCCTTCACATCTCCCTGGCATCTGGCCTAGTGAGGCTGCATGTCTGTAGAAAAGCTGTGTGCCGCAGGTCTAGGACAAATGGGAAAACCTAACTGCTTAGCAGAACAAAGCTAAAACACATCAGCTTCCACTCCCTGATGCACTGGTATGTGGAGTATTAAAGGCATTTGGACCACAATCCCCGCTCAAGTCAGCTTGTGCATCACCTCTGGAAAACAGAGCAGCATTCCCGTTTCTTACTGCGTTGGTGATTTGCTTGGCAAGTAATGTGTTGAAACTCCCTAAACCCAAATTCAGGTGATATTATGTCCATCCCATCCATCCCTGCTCTGAAGAATTCCTCATGTTCAGTCCAAAGTTTCTGCACTAGAACAGTTTGTGTAAGAGGCAGTTATTATTTGTCACAGAAATACATCATAGAAATAAGCGCTTTCAGAAATTTACACTGGAAGATTGGATGGAAAAGTATTCCTATGTCTTGGATTTAAAGGAATTTTGTTATTGCTATTAACATTAAACTTTACTAGGACTATGAAGTGAACTTAACTTCTGAGCCTTAGCTGGTATTTTGCAATTTTGCCCTCCAGCCTACTTTTTTTTTAATTGAAACTTCTAGAATATACACTTTCTGTTCAGCTTTTGCAACTTCCTGCATGAATGAAATATCCCCTAACCATGACCAGAAAACCCTTCCACATCTCTTTCAGAAATTCACTTCAGCAAATGTAACATCCTCACCAGAAGGAAACACAAGCTATAAAACATGCTGCAGCCTTCCTTTCTGTCTGGCTTGCTTCAGAGTTCATTCATAAAAAAAAAAAAAAGAGAGAGAGAATGAGAAAAAGCGACAGTTGATTCAGAAAGTTGTAAAATGTAAACACTCATCCACAGATGATGCATGGATGGTTAGCGTCGCATATCTTTGGGGACAACGTATGCCTGTCTTTCACACTTGTCAAATCCCAACGGCCATTGTTATCAGCACACAAAAGCTTCCAAATTCCTACCTGTCACTGAAATTCTTAGAAAATGAGAAACCATAACAGACTGAAAAAAAATAACAGCGATCCTTCCTATCCTGCCACTGCCTGGGTCCCCAGCCCTTGCCTGCAAGCATAATCCCTACTCAGCAGAGCCATCTTATTGATACTCTCAAGACCTGCAGTTTCTGTGTTTGCAAGGTCAGATGGCCAAGCAAATTTCTCAGTCTTCCCAAAGGCGGCAGACATCTTGGTGACTTTTTTATTTATAGACAATATTTAAACAATCTTTATGTGATAGAATTATTAATTCTTCTAATTATTATTATTGTTTACACTTTACAAACAGGGAAATGAGAGAAGGATAGCCTTCCTTTTCAGCCCTGCTCAGGACCAGTGAAGTTAAGGTTTGCCAAGCACCCAGAGTCAGGACAAAGGTGAAAGCTTTCCACTGTCCTCGGACAGCAAAAATGTCACTTTCTCCTGAATTTTAAGGCTTTATGAGACCTTGCCCACAGCACACTCAAGAGACAGAAGCAGTACCCTTCCCAGCTTGCTAGGTCTCATTAGTGGTGCTGAGGCACAGGGGGCCACCATAGCTTGTCCTCTTCTCTAGACCTCTCTTCCCTTCCCAGTTCCACCTCCATGTCCCTCTCTGATTGGAGATCCAGCCTCTCAAAAAATTCTTCCCGACCCCTGCCTCAGTTTGGTGGGATTTACATTGCATCACCAGGGAAAGCACGTGGGTATCCAGCCCATGGGTGCTGGTGGTGACTCTCCAGATGTTTTCTCCCACTGCTCCCCAGCTATATCTGGTCCCAGCATGGGTGGCCCAGCAGCTCCGAATAGAAAGGCATGTCTGGCACAAGGGACAGGAGCAGAAACAGCGGCCACCCCCATTAGCTGGTGCAAAGGTTTCCCATAGCCTGCCGGCCTCTGGAGCTGCCTTTGAATGGGCTTCGTGTCAGCAGGCGGCAGGAATTCGGGGAATGTTAAACTGCAGGGCAGTCCACTTTGGAGGATTAAGGCACATGACTCACAGACAAGAGCGATAGCCGATAGCCGCCGCTGTGAAGGCCAAAGCCCACAAAGAGCAGTTTCTTCCCCCACAAGCCAGTCTGTAAGCACCCGCTGTACTGGTCAGCGTGAGGAAGCAGGACTTGTCTGCCTGGCACTTAGAGCTTCCTACTTTTCATTGAGAAAAAGGAGAGTGTGGTCAGTATCTGATAGATTATCTCTCCTGGGGCAGAAGACTGTTTTAGGAGATGAGTAGGGACGGGGGAGGTATTTCTTCAATGAATTCAGTTTCCCACTGCTTGTAAAGCTTACTTCCCCCCGTCACCTCACTGGATCCTATCGCAAACTTCCCACTCTGAATGAAAAGCAGAAGCTGCCTTTCTGAATGAAACCACTTCTTATTTTGCTGCGTCTGAGCAGTCAGGATCCCCACCCCTCTGTGTGCCCTGCTCAGTTCAGCGCTGAAATTCCCACGTGTCTGTCGGTGGCTGTTGTGACAGGAGACCTGGGAGTCTTCTGTGCATTTTGCTACTAAAAATGCTTGTCGTGCCTCATGGGCTTTGCACCGTGTGCTGCATTAGAAACCAGGTTCATTTGGTGACACTGTGTTGTTTGTGTGTCCTCCAAACCAAATGGTGGAAGGATACAGCCCTCTCTCTCTTTCTTGATAAATTCTGCAGACTCTCAATGTGTTGGGTGGACCTGAAGTCAGTTATCTGAAGCACACCTTCACCTGAGAGGTCTCTTCCTTGCGCCCAGGAGCTCAAGGGACCCCAGGAGCCAGCCCCAAGCTCACCCTTTCTCACGCACCACCTGGCATTACTGCCAAGGGCTTCCCAGAAGGGAGGAAACTCTCTCTCACCTGATATAGCTCAAAAATCATTAAAGGTGATAGCGGTTGTAAGCACACAGGGCACATTGTAGGCCAGCAGTAGGTAATGGCATGCATTTGAAAAGCTCTTACATGGTCCAGAGATGACCATGAAGGAAGCAACACTATCAATGATGCTGACCTTCTCAACTGCAAAGAATTTGGGGTGTGGAGGGATGATGGCTTTTTTTGTCTTTTCCTCTTAAGGAGATGGGTTTCACAGAGCATTTGCAGCAAAAACCACACTGATCCAAATGTTCCTAATTGCCATTAGAGAGCTACAGCTGCACTGCCAGCGGTGTGGGTAGAGGACAGACAGGAGGAGTTCTCCCTGGCTTTACTGTGTTTGACTCAGGGAGAAAGGACACCAAGGTATCCATGAAGTACTAAAGGCCCGATCCTGCTTGTTGTCACACTGCCCCACATCCACCAAATGCAAAGGAATCCTTCTCTATCCCTGTGCAAATGAAAGCAAATTCAGTCTCCAGATACTCCTTGCAGATTTTCAGTTACAAACACTTGCTTGTGGAATAAATAATTGATTATAATTAAAGCTATATACCAAAAAGAGCAAGTGTCATATTCCTCCTTTCTTCCCGAGTGCTCGGTGTCTACAGCAGAATACCAGCTGGAGTAAAGGCACCGGAAGTTTAACATAGTTGGCCTTATCTTTGCTGCGCAGGACTGGATAACTTCATGTTTGTAAGCTAACACCCAGATCTTATTCTTTCTTAAGAATATATGACCATACAGTCTGCCAGATAAGCTACTGCATTTGCAGGTGATAATTTGTGCACAAAGTGCGACAATGCACATTCATACCTTAAGTTCCACTCACAGATTATTAAAATATTGTTTATGAAGAGTAGGAATGGCTGTACTGGATCAGACCAAATGTCCGATGTCCCAGTTTGCTGTCCTGAACCTTAACCCCTACCATATTAAGGAGCGGACTGAGGGGGTACATTAAGAGTTAAGGAACAGAGTAGAACAGGCTATGCACAGAATTATCCTTTTCACAACAATTAGCTAATAACAGTCATCCTGAGATCTTCGTATTTAATAGCTGTCACTATAGTCTTCCTCCATGAGTTATCTAAGCCTTTTCTTAAAAACACCCAAAACAACTCTTTTATGCTTTTGGCATCTACAAAATCCTGTGGCAGTGAGTTCCACTGCTCAGTTCTGCACCTTGTGAAAATAATACTTTCTTTTCTTTGCTTGAAATTTAAGACCATTGCTTGACAGCTTTAGGCAGCAAAAGGAGAAGCAGCAAAGGGAACTCACTGGAGGAGATACCAGCACTGATTGAACCAAACTGCCCAAGACAGTGTGGAGGTGCAAAGCTGGGCAGGGTTTATAGCCAGGGGAGCTGACAGAGCAAACCTCCAGTTGCAGCCCTTTATTTAACTTAGGGAATTAATGGCCCAGCACTGTGGAGCTGAGGCAGGCAGGAGGTTTTGGCTGCATAGCTAGCATAACCTGGAGGTTCATGATCACTTTAAGCCACCATAAACCAGCACTGCAACCAGAAGTAGTAGTCCCGGTCTTCCTCACTGCTCCCCGCAACTTATTTCTGCTCTGGTGCCACCATGCTTTGGGACCAGTATCTGTGGCTGTACAAGAAATCAGATCAGCTAAAATGACTTTTGGTTGCTGTTTCCTGGATAGTTTTAAACCAGGTCACTGCCAAGACCCAGTTGCCTGCGGAGCCAAGAAAAACCTACTGTTAGTGATGGCTACAGAAAGGGCAGGAGAAGACAGAGCTGCTCCTTTTAGTGGCAACGGTGGCTGCTGCTAGCTTACAGGGAGCCTGGAAACACGGTGCTTGACTCCTGGGCACCATCTGCTTGGTGGTGTGCCCTCTGACTGCAAACCAGCTTAACTCACAGCACTTGGATCACCCCACTGTGGCAAATACACCAGACCTGCCATCAGTGTGCTGGACACCATCCTGATGGACACATACTCCGAGCAGAGGCACTTGCTGCTTCACTCCCGCTTCCTTTCTCTATGCAGAGCTTTTTCTCAGATCTTCACAACCACATTTTGAGCAGCTAATATACTTATTAGGAAATAACTGCTCTTTATTGGCACTGAATAAACCTCTTTGCCTGGCTGAGACTTGGGAATGTAACATGTCATTTACAAAGCTGTCCCAAGAGAGCACAGACAGATTACAAAAATATGCCTTGTATTCAGTCCATTTTAATGAGTAAGATGACAGCACAAGGATTATGCGTTGAATTTACATACTGAATGGTCACACTTAGAAACCTGACAAATTGCTTTGGAAAATGCAATAGTGTTACCTTAGAGCAGGAACAGTGCCAAGTGCTCTCCATAGGAAAAACAGAAGAGTAGAAGGAAAACTGCAAATACCGAGATAACCTTATCTGCTTCAAATGAGTTGCATAGTTTTAAGAATGGTGGTTTACAGGTATAGAGGGCGCAGCCCCTCTGCTGCAAGTGAGCCAACTCCCAGCTTCAAGATACTAAGAGTAAACAGACAAATTCATTCCTATTTAAATTTTATCCACCAATCTGAGTTTGGTTTAATAAGCATGGGGATCTGGTTACACAATTGTTCCTGTCCGTTAAAAAACAACCCTCATGTGATAGCTGACATTTTTAATTCAGCCCACGCACATTTAAAACAATACCCCACGTATTGCTTCATGCTGCTGAAATACGCTCTTACACACTCAGTGCATGGGCCTGCAGTAATTCAATCTACACCCTCTTTTAGTATGAAATACGCCATGTGATGTTATCAGCCTGGAATAGCACCACTGACACTGTGTATCTAATCTCCACACATTTCTCATCAGAAGACAAAACTTAACAAAGTGCCCATCCCCAATTAGGAAAAGAAGCACAGAATGCACAGAGACAGGGTACCCCGCGCCACGATCTTGACATTTGTTTCCAAAAAAAAATGGTTACAAGTTAAAAGCAAAGGTTAACTACTGAGTCAGATGCTCGACTTTGCTAAGGTTTTGGTCCCAGGCCTTTATCCTTTTTCACAAAAAGTCCAACTCTGATCTCATTCATAGGAGTTTTGCACCCATGTAACTTCCCTAGCTTCGTTTGAATTACTCCAGTTGTGATGGAAATGAGAACAGGGTCAGGATGAGGTAAAAGACTGATGGTTCAAACAAAGGGCTGGTGAAATGACAGAAGAAAATCATGTCAAAGTTCTCCCCTGCTTTTTTAATGTAGGTTAACAGAAGGGCTAAAAGGCTTCCCCGGCTTCCCCAGCCAGCAGTGCAAGATCATAGTGCCACCACAGTTTAGCTCAGACATCTTTCTTCTGTTGAGCACAGAAAGCCAAACAAATGAAAATGAAGATATTTATTTACAAAGCACCCTCATGAACTGACATGATTGACAGTGCTGTACAGAAAGGTGCCAGCTCGTGAATCAATTGAATTTCCTTGCTGCACAGCAGTTCAGAGCAGGTCTGGAGAAGAGAGCAAGGGAGGTTGGGGCTTGCTGGGGCAACAGCTCCCTCTAATGATGGCTGAAAGTCAGTCTCAGGGAAGGAGAGATCCGGAGAGATACTTGCTTCCATTTAGGAAATTCAGGAAGATCCAAAGGAGACAACTCTCCTCCCAGTAATCTGGCACCCAGATGGAGCTGGCATCTCTATTTACTGGTCGCTCTTTACTGACAAGCAGCAATAAACAGTATTTTAACAGGAGGAACAGTTTAGTGGTTGAACTGCTGTAGTCATCATACACATGCACTTTTTTTTACAGTGGCCCTAGCAGCTCCAGCTGACTTTCAGTTGTTGATGGAAGCAACCCCTTTACCTACACAGAGAAAACTAACCATGTACAGGTACCAACAGCAAGGTTGCCTGTGCAATGAAAGAAAAGCCAACTGCTACTGTGGTTGCATTGAAGGGATGGCCACTGCACAGGTTGGAGAGGGGCATCTCCGACCAGGCTGTGTTGGTTTTTGACCCAGCTGCCTAACACTTTTTTTTTTTTTCTCCTGTTGATCTCTGCCTGTTTGGGGTAACACTTTAAGGTCTGATCTCATATCTACAGAAATTAGCAAGTTTTTCTGGTGGTCTCAGGGAGAGTAGGGCTAACAATAGTTCTTGATTCACATAGCCAGGGAGAAAGCCCCTCATCACTTACCACATGCACTAAAAGTTCATCCGTTTCTAGTCTTGCTTCACTAATGACTTTGGGTAGGTTAGAAGGCTTATTTTCTAGAAGATTTTTGAACTCCTACCCTCTGGAGCTATGAAGGTTCCGAATTACACAGCACTAGTTACTTTTATCTATGTTAGTAAGTGTTGCATGGTGACCAGCAATCGCTTAGGTGATCTGGGATCAGCCCACACACCTGTAGGAGTTCATTTAAGATGGCTAAGTCAAGAAATTTTTCTCCTTAAATTTTGCCCTCAGGCAGCCAGGAAAGACAGTCACTTAAGAGTGGTTCACAGCAATTGCACTTCTTAGTCTGGTGCTGAAAGTAACCTGAACTTAATTTGGCATATGCTATGTGGTCTGCATTGCTGTAGGGTATGTAGGGTCCTTTACACCAGACCAAAGTGAAAGGCAAATGCTGGAGCTCTGATCTGGCAGAACATCACATCCGCTCACACCCTTTGGGCACTGATGGTTCACACCCCATGTGCAGTGCAGTGGAGACCATCCTCTACTCCCAGCTATAACTTATTCTGCAGACTGCCCAAAACAACAAGTTCTCCACCTGCTCTGTTTCCTGAGCCACTGCAGCCTGATTTGAAGATTTATGAAATCAAAAGAAGTTAAAAATAGTCTTGTGAAGACCCCATGGCCTCTACCTTGGGGCAAATCTAACTAATAGGAGTTTTGACTGTATAGAACTGTGAAAGTGGGCACTGAATTAGAATTAATAAATTGCCTAGAGAGAAGTTAATGGGCAAGGAAATGCTTGCTTCTAAAGTGTAGAAACTTCTGATTACTATTTAAGTGCCCTTTTTTAGTTAATTTGCTGTGTGCAATTTTTTTTTCTATCTTTGCAAGAATATGCTTAATGATAAACCGTACAGATAATCTTCCCAAAACATATATAGGTCCAAAAACATAGGATCTATAGGAAGTCATTGGCCTGCTTTTCTAAAGGACTTAGTGCCAGGAAACTGCAGTGCAAAATGTTCAGTTTTTAAGGTGTCTAAACAGGACATCCAAATATTCCGGCTAGTTAATGAAATCAGCGTTTAAGTGCTATAGCAGCTAAACAGCAGCTTTATTCACCTGGTTTCCAACTTTATGTCACCTCCTGGGGCTTGCCTCCGGAAGCTGGGATGTGGGCTTCAGCCTTATACATAGTAGTGTCTAGCCCTACAGACCACGAAGAATGGAAAGGGTTTATAACAAATTGCACAACAAAACTTTGAAAATGCAGGGTCAGGCTACATGACAACCATCCTTTCTGCTTTTAAAATCAATGAATCCTAGCAAATGTGATCACATCACTTGTACTGTACAGCTAATTGCATGTTTACCTTGCACACCATTCAGGATATCGGACACAGCTGCAGTGAGCGTCACTGCACAGAAGACTCCTGTGGGGAAGGCAGTAGAGTCAACATCGTCTGGCTGTCCCTAACAAATGGCACAACTCTCAGCAGGCACTTCTACGGAGGCAAGAGGAAACTGAGAACAAACAATGAGCAGAGAATGTAAATACCAGGCAGTCAAAGTGTAAAAGGGAACTGGTTTCCACGAGCCATGTTTTGACTGGAGTCCTGGGAGGAAAGGCAGCATGTACCTTGAAGGAATCACGTTATCAGAAAGAGCAACCGAAAAAAACAACCCACAACTATTGCAGTTATTTTGAATCGTTCATCTCAGCAATTCAGCTCCCTTCTTTACAGGGGAAGATTTGTGTGGAAGTAACAGCCCTGCGAGGCTTACCTTTACCATTACTGCTAACATTTACATACATACTTAGTATCGAACAGTTTTGCCATCCTGAAAAACACATGTGGAGCTGCAGTGCACACTGTATTCGTCAAGATTAGCCTTGCCTGGTTGAAAGCATTGAGCTCTGCACAGTGAGAGAATTGGAGGAAACACCAAGTGAATTTTATAATGCACTTCTCAGATCACTGACCCAAAATAGCAAGGTTCTGAGCACTGCCTAGCACTAATATTCACTTTTTAGTTCAGAAGCAGGAGAAAGTATGTCATGATCTGCATATTTTAGAAAGAACTGTTTGTTTTTTCTGCTTTGTGTTGGGTGTCTGTCTGTGGGAATACCACCTTCCCAAACTGTCCTGTAGACCACCTCTGAGTTTAGTCCATCCAAGAGACTGCCTGGGACCCAGCCAGAAACAGTTCATACACATCAGCAGCTTCGTAGGGGTTTTTCCCTATGTGCAGGCCCATACACTGTGGTACCTGTGGTGTAACCAGAGCAATGAGCCACCACCTAGAAGGGGAAGCCACATCACCAGGGGCACAGCATCAGAGAGTCCCAGGCAAGGGGAAGAAAGCAAGTCAGCATAGCTCTGGGGAAGACAGATACTTCCAATGGGTGAGCCATGGGGTATGGAAATGTAAGGTGTCTTGTTAGACACGTCCAAAATAAAGGGTATTAGGACAAGGAACAGGGCAGATTGACCTCTTTCTGGGGCTCAGTAACCAGAGGGGTCAGCACTGTTGACCACTTGTCTTCACTGAAGTGAGAGTGCTGTCCTCGGCGGGCTGTGCAGATGGGTCCTCTGCAGTAACAAAACTCCTTACGTTTATGAATGTTTTTAACAGGCCAGCCCAGCAATGTCAAATCACTTGTCCAGCTTTCCTGCAGACAAAATAAAATAGCTTTAGCAAGATAAGTGTATCCTGGAAGGCTGGGATTTTCCAGCAGGGAGGGCCAAGTCTCTGTTGGTGGCAATTGGCACTGTTGAACTCAACTCCACGGAGAGGTGCCAAATGACCATAGCAGAGATTTTGGCAGTGGAACAGCAGTTGTAATAAATGAATCTGTGAAGCCTTGTGTGCACTTCACCTAAAGTATTCCAGCCTGCCCCGCCCTTCCAAAGCACTCCAGAAGTGTGGGATTCTGCTTATCAGCACAATGAGCCAGCAAAAGCCCATCAGGAAAGTTCACCACCACCCTCAGTGGTGTGAAAGCAGCAGCCACCTCACCTGTAGCGAGGAGAAACACCAACTACCTTTCCAGAAGGCTCCCATCACTCCAGCTCCTGAGCCACCAGCCCTGGGTGAAGGAAACACAGCATCTGGACCAGGCTCCTCAGTGGAGAAGGTTGGCACAATAACTGCAGCCACAACTGAGCACAATAAAACTATGAGTGGCTTTTGTTCTTCCAGTTGCAAACTGCAAGCCTCCCAGACAGTCATCCTCATCCTCTTCCACCTGTCTGGCAAATCAGTTTTTGCAGAGAGACGATAATCATGGTGATTCACTGCCAGGCCCAGGCTTACCAAGGGACCTTAGAGAAGCTGCAGCACTTACAGTGGTACATGACATGTGCTTGGGCTGATGCGTTGAAGGAATAGTCATGCTGCTTTGCCTACTCATTGCTGGGGTGGCCTCCTCCTGATCTGGCATCTTTCAGATGTCTCCCATGCCCACATGTTGACTAATCCAAATTGCTTCTTACATTAAAACCCTCTGGAGCTGGACTTTATAAGTCTTCAAATTCCCACGGATGTTTGGCTTGGGAGTCCTGGATTGGCCTGTCCCAAAACTAAAAAAGACATGCATGTCCAAGCTGAACTTTATCCCAGTCTGGTTGAAGAGGTCAGCTGCTGCTAAACTTGCCCAGTAGGCTGAGAAGCGGGGAAGGGAGCAGGCTTGTCAGTACTTGACTATTTGTTGCTCACCCTGCTAGGTCAAGCCTAACTGGATCATGCTGAAGAGTACAAAAATAATGTGGAGGTGTGCATTTGTGTGGGTGAAGCTTGGTGACCCTTCACCGGTTTGTCTCTGATGCTTTACACCTAAATAACTTTCATTCAATCTCATAAGTACACTCAATAGCTGAGTATTTCTGAAACCCACGAGGTGCTTGGTGACATCTTCAGCTGCCTACCTGCTCTCAGCTAGCACCCAGTGAAGGCTGAGCCTCCACACAGTAACATCCAGTGTGATTTTCTTGTATTTTCTTTAATTAATCTCTGCAGGAAGCCAAAGGCCGTTCCTGCCCCTGAAACCAGATGATTAGCTGGTAACCCAGACTTCACAGAAAGAAGCAACATGACAGTGGTAATGAAAACAAGACAAAAACAAAAAACTGCAAACATTTTTATTGCCACTGGAGCCATCAGCATCCACAGAGTATATGCAGAGCTGTCAGCAATGCCTCTCCTCATTTGGGACCTAGTCAAAACAAGGCTCCAAGTCAAATTTCTTGTCTGACCATTACGTCAAGTTTTAGTTTCATTCTCAGTCATGGCCTGCCACTGATTACGTTATGAAATTCATTAGGGAAGAGAAAATTGCAGTTATTTCCTTGATGGAGCTGAGTGGTGCTATTGCAGAATAGCCAGGAGCAACCAGGGAAAACATGCCCATTAGCAGCTGGTGTAATCCCACCAGGATCACAGCCAAGCAGTCACAAGACAAAGCAGCAATGTGAGAGCTGCACTGACAGATCACAGGGTAACTTTTTAAAAGGAGGGTGTTTTGCAAGGCCTGATCTTTCAGGTCATCTTGAGAAACAAATGTACACAAAAGCCTCAAGGAAATGGAAAGAGTGAGAGACCAACTATATTACAAATGTTTTTCTGCTGTAGCTATGTGTTATAATAGAAGAACCTGGTGGCATCTTTGGTTGTTATTAGTGGTTGAGTTAGGAAACATATCATCTCACATTGCCCAGTTCCCACCTCACTGCCATTAAATGGTTCACTTCTTATCATTCTCACAACAAAGGTAATGTCAGAGCAATGATATAAATGGACAGAGGCTGCTCAGTTTTATTCAGAAAGCGTTAGATGGAAGAAGGCACCAAGATCTTAACCACAGACATGTTAGTAGAGACATACATGAAAAATAAATAAAAAAATCTCAAGGGAAGCCTTGTTTCATCCCCACAGAGTGGTTGTGATTGAGTGCAGGTAGTTTTCACAGGCAATGGTTTTCTTTGTGGGACTAATTTGAACAATTTCCCACAGAACAGAGCCACTGTGCCGGAAAGTTTGAAGCTGTAGGCTGAGGACCCCGAACTGGCAGCACGAAGGGGTGCAAAGCCTGCGCCGGTCCTGACTGCCTTGGATAAGAGCACAGTGTAATTCTCACAAACCACAACTGACAAGGTGCACTGGGAGATTGGAGGGAACTTGTTTCTTCTGTTAGTAACCACAGGAGTTTCTTGTGGTTGGTAGTTCTGAGAACGGGAAGCTGGACAAGCCGTAGGTGCGGGAGATTCTCGCTGCCTCTGGGGTTACCCACCCAGCCAGAGCTCAACTGATTAGGAGGGTATCGGAGTTACATAATGACATTTCTGGGCTGTTTTACTGTAAAGATGTGGGGGGCCTCTTCAAAGCGAGGGGTGGGGGTTGCGGATAGCAAAACCGCAAGAAATTGAATTTGAGTAGGAGAACAATTTAACAAATTCGTGTAATACATAACGTACAATAAGCGCATATATTTGTATAAGTAAAATATAGCAAGTCAGTATTTAAAACCTATTGAATTGATTAGTGTATTTAGACTGGGAGTTCTGCTTTTAAAATGCCTATAAAATTGTTTGGAATCCATAGGGATCCATCTCTCCTAACATCACACATCTGAAATATTGACATCTGTCTCTGAGCTAATATCTGAGAGCTCCAGAAGAAGAAATTAAAAGCCCATTAAAGGAAATAGACACTTTTAAGATGTTCTTAGGATGACAGTTTTAGATGTTTTCTTCAGGATGCATCAAACTTCTCTCTGGTCTCCAGTGGCTACTGTGAGTGTGTGGTTACTAACCCAGATGTAGATATATGTGCTGTAGATGCCTGTATTTACCCACAGGAATCCCATCCCAAATGTCCTAACATATGTTTCATAACACAACATAGTAGTGATGACTTTCAACAATATTTTAATGGGAACTAATTCAGCTTCCTATAGAAAGTCCTTTCCAGGTTTTTGTCATTATAGAAGGCATCAACCACCTCCAAATTGCTTGTCAAATAGATGCCTTGTGGAGGATGCAGCCTCAAATTCAGGTTTTACGAGGCCAACATATGTCAGAAGGCATTGCCACCCCTCACAGTGGGGTTGTTGCACATTGTTTTCACAGCAAGGCTGTGATGTAACTCAGTGGTCTTCTGTGTGGAAGAACTACAAGCAACTTAAGACAAAAATGACCACAAGGGATCAGACTACTTGAAAACAGGTCAGAGGAGAGTCAGGCTGCATGCCCATTCCTGCCTCCTGAGTCCAAGTGTGGCAACAGTTTCAATATACTGGGGGGTTTTTTAATAGGGAATTATTTTGAAAATACATTTATTTTCAAATGAACACCAGCTCCATAAAGCAGATCTATAATTTCTCCAGTGTGTTTCGTTCCTGGTAGGTTCTTTATCCATAAGGAAATTCAAGTCTCCTTCTATATACCTCCTACAGCATTAAAATTGTATATGGATTTCAGATGGCAATATTCATTAGACCCTATCAACTCACATCAATATGGGGAAAAACCT
This sequence comes from Scopus umbretta, assembly GCA_013400535.1. NCBI lineage: Eukaryota > Metazoa > Chordata > Aves > Pelecaniformes > Scopidae > Scopus > Scopus umbretta. The sequence continues at coordinate 3,035 of VZTL01058994.1, read as the reverse complement.
TCCTCCATCATCTCATTGGATGTGGGAAAAAAACCAGAAATGCTGCGATTGATTGGATGTTTTGTGTGATAATACTTTGAGAGACAAAACATTTCTCCTCCCAGATCTGAAGCTATTGAAGAGATTTTCCTGACAGACTCTAATGATTTATTGTAGGTCAGAGGGCAATCACAAGAGAAAGAGATCGATCACCCAAGAAGAGATAAGTTTTTCCCTTGATCTTTCCTTTTTTTTTTTTTTTCTGTTAGAGTGAACAGCTTCACTTGTGGGATTTTAAAAATTATTTCAGGCGATCATATAGTTTGGAGTTTGCTTATGGTTAAGTCATTTTATATCAGAAGAGGTAAGTTCATGGTTCTGACCTTACAAAGGCAAAAACCCAACCATTGCACTGTAGCAAATAGTCAGCTGAGATGTTGTCGTGAATAAGATATTTTTAGTGACTGGAAAAAGTTCTCTGTGGGTGAAGAGAAAAATATAAACTAGCCTGCAGTACTCTGAAACACAACCCAATGTTATTTTCATAGAGCTGTGTATTATGGTCCCATAGATGCCACACTGATTCATCATGATTAATGCTATCACAGCCAGTCCCAAGGGCTGCAGTAATGATTGGCCACTTTTCATGAGGAGCTGTGAAATGTTTCTTTTGCTCTGCTTGCTAGACGCAGAAATCACTTAAGTGCAATAGACTGAACAAAGCCGATTACATTCAAGTATAAATTTACTGCATTCACCACGCAAATGTTTTCTTTCTCTCTACTATTAATGAAGAACATTGTCCTTTCATTTCTCAGGGAATTAGTCATGCAGATCCTATTGCCTGTCAGGAGAATAGCATGGCTGATTCTTCAGTAACCATACTGAAAACATATCCTTACCTGGTAATTCATATTTAACAAACTAGCATACTGCAAGTATGAAGAAATAGGGAATACAATGGTTTTGCATTCATTGCAATAATCACAACATTTGGGATTGCTTTTATTAGCCAGATATTATCTGGATAGCTGTAGTGTCTACATGTCCCAGCATGAGCAGAACTGTAGATGAACTCTGCAAGAGACAGAACCTCCTCCAAGCTGTTTTGAAGTCCATAGAAGGTCTGAGGCATGAGAGATGTTACAGGAGCCGGGACAGAATAAACGATTCAGTTAGGGTAATGACCTACTCAGCCAGTGACACATCAGGTTATGTGGCTGCCTCTAGCAGTCATCCAGGTCCGATCTAGTGGTGTTTCTTCTGGCTGTGCTCCTGATTCCCACTCTTGCTCACCACATGTTAGACAGCTGGTTCTATGCTCTTCCTGGCAAAGCCCAGGTCTCAGGAAACCAAGTTGAAGGTGTGCAAAGCAAGGTCTGGATACTCCGACACGTAGGCACTTATTTAGAGATGAGTGCATGGTGACCTTTATCAAACATGCAAATCAAGAGGAATGAGCTTCAGCACAAGCCTGGAACCAACCTCAAATTCATCTCCCAGACCCATAGAAAAACCTCTTCATTTTTGTTCCATACAACACTCAGGCTAGTCAAACCAGAAATAAATTCATCACTTTCGTTTGGATGAGCTGATAGCAGGTGCATAAGCCTGGGTTGTTAAGAGTATTTCATGCACCAAAATCCCATTTTTAGGTACAGTGCCATGAAAGTCTCCACTATTTTTGCCCTAGGTAATGTCTGACACATAGCTGTCAGCTTGAGCAATATATGACATGGAATGAAATCACACCCTCACCAAAAAGTAAGAGCACACCATAGAGAATTGTCATGCAAGCCAGAATTTTGTCCAGAGGTTTTACTGACACTCATCTGGGAGAGTATCCAGGTCCACTCTGGCAGATCGGGCAGCCTTCAAACACCCCAGGGTCCCAAAGTGGCACTTGGAATATAAGCACTAGGACTTCTGTTAAATGTAGTCGCTTATAATGTAGGCACCTGAGCACATCTCTACAAAGTAGTGGAGAGATGATCAATAGTTTATATGCTCTTTAGGGCACAATACACCTCAGCCTAGATTGACGCCTGACTCTGGTGAGTCAAATCTCACCCTGAATTCCATTGGCTGCATTGACATGTCTCCACAGACTGTCACAGAGATCTACTGCCAGCCATCTCGGATACTAATACCTACACTGTGAACACCTGAAGTTAGAACACATGAAACCCATCCTTAAAAAATTTCTCCCGTTTGAGCCTTAGTGAACAATGACAATTTAGAGAATGGCAGAGTAAGAAAGTAACACCACATGAATGCTGATTTCCAAAAATTT
>VZTL01058991.1:2264-12976 GCA_013400535.1 Scopus umbretta | reverse complement strand
CAGCTGAAACCAGGACACCAGTGAAAGTTGAAGATGTTCAAAGAAGCAGCCTAGCATTTTATAAGATGAAGCTGAAGGGCACCTCACTGTGTAGGAAGAAGGCAGGCATCCCTCTTGGAAATAGGTTACTGTAAGCTGACTCCAAATAACACAACAAGCTTTGTCAGACCTCTCCACACTCTCTCTTTTACCTATGATTCCTCACTCATAAGCTCTGGCAATTTGCAATGGAACAGTTTAAGAGTTTACCCTTGTTATCTTTCGCTGCCCCTATGCCTTGCCAGAGCCAACACAATGGACAGAGTCTGTATGAGGATCATAGGGTCATTCTGGTGGGAAGGAAACTTGAGACCATGTCAGCCTCCTTTTTACCCACCCTGACACTACACAGACTGCTCACCTCTTCCACAGCTTCTTCCCCTGCAACTCAAACAGGACCACCATCTCCTCCAGAGGAGAAGAGGCAACAGGCAGTTCTTGAACCCCAAGACCTGGACAACAACATTCTCCTTCCAGAGCTCCAGCTAGGTCAATGCCTCTGATGTGTCAGAACAGCTTCCCTAGCCAGTGCTGGGATCATCCTGGCACATCACCACTGCATCACTGCACAGTGTCAAGAAATCCCATGCTGCCTAAAGCAGTTTCTAATGCTCTTTACATTCAACTTCACTGCCAAAGTCACTAGTAGTTGTTCCTGTTTGCTGGTCACCTGTTAAAAGAAATGCTCCCACTCAGACAGTCATCTGATATACACAAATCATGTATTAGTTAAAGTCTAAAAATGGAGACTTTCCCTAATCAAGAACCAGACAATCAGGAAACATCTAGCAGAAGCCATTAGATGCACATTCACCCAGAAGCAGAAGTCTAAACCCAAACAAAGCAAGAGCTAGTGGGCTGCAGCATGAACCACGCTCCAAACCCTTGCAGAAAGGTCAGGAATTCCTGGAGGAGAGACCCCTCTCTGCAGCCATCCTCAGTCTGGCACCTGCCTATCCTGCACAAAATGTTGAGCCTTCAGTGAGGGCCAAAGCTGTGTGCAGGCTCCAGAAGGGCCACAGTTCTGGAGGGATGCCTACAGTTGACTTTGGAGGCAAGTAGCCTTGTGTAACTTGCCAGTCTTTCTAACAATTAGGTAGATCTAGGTTGAAGGCCACTTTCAAGATCATCAGTCATATCTTAACTGCAACACTGTGCTTTCCAGGCAGCCACTCTGCCCCTACATGGAGAGGGCTGCCATCCTGCACCTGGCATGGTGCCTGCCTCACTGTGCAAACAATGCTGGCCATGCTTCTCCCAGGCCTCCATGTGCTCTTTTGTAGCAAGATGCCAAGAGGGCTCTTCCCATCCCTTCTCCCATCTCCTTCCTCTCTTGTTCCTGGCTGTCTCCTTTCCACCATCTCTGCAGCTAAACTGGCTACATGGCAAAGTGGCTACATGGCAAGTAAAAAAGTCAGATTACTTTATCACTTTACTTAGTGAAGGAGGAGATGGGAAGACATGGCTGGTACAAGAAGGAAGACAACAGTGGAGACAAAAGCAGAGTCCTCTTGGGTTGTTAGATCTGTCTCATGGCATTACAATTGTGAGTCTTCTGTCTTCCCTGTTACCCAAAAAGTGTCTAAATTTTTTAACTTATATCTGGCAAAAACTTTGTTACTTTTTTATTATACCTGACAGGGCTGTTGTTGGAACAGTATGTATGAAGCACGGAGAGTTAAACATTTGCCCCTTTTTACTCCGATCATGGTTACAGCCAAGTTTATGTGTTCCATACAGAAAAAATAGTCAATACTTTACTGCAAATTTGGGATGCCTATTTAGGAATACATATCCTAGAGCATTCTTCTGCAAAAGTTTATTCATGCTTTCTTGTTTCTGATATTTGAGAAGAAAATGACATTGGAATTTGCCTTGTTCTAAGTTTGAGAGAGATTTATCTCTCTCTATTTTTTATGAATGAGGAAATTAATAAAACAGGGTGATGTACCCTTTCCTAGTGAAACCCATGCTTTAAAAAAATGTGCTCAACAAATTTGTGGACAACATTTTTGCATTAGTTAATATTCCATCACGGTGAATTATGATGAGAATCATCTGTAAACACTTTTCAACAGCTATTGGAAACACTAGATTAAAGTGGCTTGACATAATAACGTTTGTGTAAATACACAATTAAAGATCACTAGAGATTGCATGAATATATAAATCAGCTTGAGCAGATAACTGGAACAATTATACCTTCAGCAAAAGATGAATTGATAATATAACACAAATTATTCAATGCTGGTTTTGTGAAGGGTTTTGGTATGTCAGTTATGATGAACAGAATATTTGAACAAAATACAACAAAGTTTCTCTCTGCAGGCTGCACAAAATTATGTATCAATCTTACATATTTGTTTCTTAACATGTCCCTTCTACAGAACTGATTATTCCTGAAGCCAGTCTCCACACGGATCTAATGATTTTGCTAGATTGCCAACATAGAGCTTCTAATTAGACTCCAGTACAACTAAAATCTTTATAACCATAAACATTTGATAGATGAACTCGGGCAAAGACATTACTGTCTCCATAAACAGAAACATGTCAATGACCTGTAGTTTAAAAGCTGATATTGTCTATCCAAAATAACTGACTCAGCACATTCCTTGCCAAGGAACAGGCTAATAGGTGGTTGTTAGTTTTCTTCCTAGTAGCTGGCATAGTGCTGTGTTTTGGATTTAGGATGAGAATAATGCTGATAACACACTGATGTTTTAGTTGTTGCTTGGTAGTGCTTACACTAGTCAAGGACTTTTTCTTTCAGCTTCCCATGCTTTGCCAGGTGCACAAGAAGCTGGGAGGGAGCACAGCCAAGATAGTTGATCCAAACTGGCCAAAGGGCTATTCCATACCATATGCTTATTCTCAGTTAATGGTATTATTATTTTTAAAGGTAAAGATAAAATGCACTTTTGTTCTGAAAAGGAAATCTGTAAATATTGTTTTATTATGTTTATCTAACTGCAAACTACTCTTTCATTCTTTCTAATAAACAGCAATAATATAACCTATCTGAGATGCATTTTAGGGCAAAATAGGTTTCCTGCAAGGTTTTTATGCTGCAAAGTTAGGATTCTGCAACTGAAAGTTAGTAAATACTTAAGATGAAATACACACGAATTTGCAGATCCACATAACTCCAGACCACTTTCCTGTAGTTTTAACTATGCATTTTTAGAAAACATTAAAAAACCTCTTATTTCTGTAAATAAAAAGATAAAGCTTGGAACACATTAAGATAATTAACAAAACCCATTGCTTTAGCAAGAATTAATTTAGAATAGAAGTATACTTAAGTCTACTCAAAATGATTTGTTCATATGTGGAGTTTCATTTAGTTACACAATTGCAGCTTCTTATTTGAGTCAGGTTTATTCAGCAGAGGGTCCTCTGCAATGTCTAATGGCAATTATCACTGCTGGAGGAGAAAAAGACCTGGTGCTTGAGCATGAAATGCATGAACACATGAGAACCATAAACAGAAATTGAAGCAGCATGCAAAAATTGCAATTTGAAAACTTATCAGTCCACATTTCAGTTGAAACAGCTTGTACTCTACATTTCTCCTTGGGATATACATCTAAATTCACACTTCAAATCAGTAAAGTGAACAAAAACCTGAAGTCATATCTGAATTTCTAAGCTTATGGTGTCAGAGCCTGGGGTGAAGTGCAGAGCAGCCTCTAGCCTCTCCCAGCCATTCACACTCACAGCCAGCCCTGGCAAGGTATGGCCTCATGGCTTTGGGGCAGCCTGCTGGGAAAGAGCTGGGGGGAAAAGACTGTGAGGAACCTCCCTGGTGCCTCTCTGCCTTCACTCAGAAGATACACTTCAGCTCAGGCCCTCATCCTTCACCTGCTTGTTCCCAGCCTCATGCCTTGCTGACCCTGACCCACTGGCTTGGCTTCCTGGCTTGGCCTTGGACTTGCCCCTTGGCTGGGGCTGGTATGATGGTGACAGGTCCCTTGGCTGTCCTTGGTCATCATTCCGACCCCACACCACTCCTTGTTGGGGCGGTGGGCCTGTGCCCTTGTTGGTGTGGCATGGCGTTGCTGGCCTATTTGTGCTTGTGGAGCTGCCGGCTCTCTTGCTGCCCGATACCTGTATTCAAAACAGATCTGGTCTTATACGCTCAGAAACAGTTAGGTGTGGGCTTTTTATTTATGACTGTTAAAGATATGACAAATTAGGATGAAATGCAAAATCACATGCTGGAAGCACATGGGTTTAAGTTAATCTCATATACGTCAACATTAAACACAGGTCTGTAGTCGACAGAAAAATTGTGTACAATTTCAACTGGTCCACAGTTCCAGTATCTACAATAATAAGAATCAAAAAGACCCTTGGGGATCACAGAAATTCAGCATGTTTGTTTAACTGTGTTTTTGCCTCCTCTATTATGCCACTGTAATGAACTGAATGAGAATTCAAAACCCAAAATAGGCACAGGACTTTCTTAAGCAAATGTCCTGGTTTCAGCTTAATTTATTGTTAATTTTCTTCCTAGTAGCTGCTATAGAGCTATTCCATACCATATGGCGTCACGCTCAGTATAGAAACTTGNCCATACCATATGGCGTCACGCTCAGTATAGAAACTGGGGGGAGTTGGCCAGGGGGGCAGCGATCGCTGCTCGGGGATGGGATGAGTATCTGTCAGCAGGTGGTGAGCAATTGCATTGTGCATCACTTGTTTTGTATATTATTATTATCATCACTATTATTATTGTTGTTGTTGTTGTTGTTTTCCCTTCCTTTTCTATCCTGTTAAACTGTCTTTATCTCAACCTACAGGTTTTACTTCTTTTTTCCCAATTCTCTCCCCCATCCCACTGGGCGGGGAGGGTGAGCGAGCAGCTGTGTGGTGCTCAGTTGCCGACTGAGGTTAAACCACAACAGCAAAGTTTGGACATTTTCTACGGCACTGTCAAACTTAACTATACCTTTATTTCAAGAAAAGTTTTTCTTCATCTAGACTATTCTAGAACTCAAAATTTGCCAAAGTGCCAAATGATAATAAGCCAGAGTTAATGCACGTACTTCATGTACTCTCGTTCAGTTCGTATTTTCACTTGTGGATCTCAGCTACCCAAAGTGCATAAGTAACTATTTTCAGAATCATGGTGTCAGAACTAGGTCAGGGTCCCGGATCTTGGAAGAAGAAGAAATCAAACCCAGTACCTTTGTAGGAAGAAAACTCCACAAGTGTAATAAAGGTCAAATAATTCAAATGAGATTAATATCAATCATAACTTCACAAAGATTTAACTGATCATTGCAGCACAAAATGTCACTACACTGTCACCCAAGAAAATTCCTGTGACTGATTGGAAAAGAAGTTCATTTTTATCTCCTGTCATGAGCTATTAAAGCATTATAATAAGCTATGTAAGTAGCAGAGAGACTGTTCAGCTTTACCAATTTTGACAGCTAACCCCAGGAAACATTTGCTTCCATGATAATTGGATGTTCTCATTACTTTGTTGTTTACACAATTTTTTACCTTAATCAGCTTTCCCTGACCTCTCCAAATGTCCCACCTCTACAAAATATCAAATATATTACAGTATGTAGTCAGTATAGAGCAGAGTTTGCAGTGTTATGCCTAATTCAAACAGAAAGTTTTAACATGCTTCAACAGTCAATAGAGCTCTTCCACAGAGCTCCTTAACTACAATCTTTTTGCTCTCTCCTCTCCCATATCCAGTCTGCTGCTGTTTGCTTTTAACTTCCTCAAAATTCAGTGTATTTTGTAATCTTTGTGATTAAAACTCTCCTGCTAGATGTTGGTCTTCTATAGCAATTGTTCTGCCATTTGTCTAAGTTTATTACTTTTGTTTGCCCTTTTTCAGTATAGATAGTCACGGTCAGAATCATCTCTCACACTTACAAATCACGGAACACCTTCCTTTTTATCTGTTTATTGGCTTCTTATCTCTTGTGACACAATTTCTGACTTCTCATAAGCCTACGTCATACTCCTTAATTTCCTTTCTTGTTTGTTTTTCCCCAGTAACCTCACTATCTTACCAATTCTTCATTGGCACATCTTTGCCTGCTTAAGGTTTCACACCTTCCAATATATGACTCCAACACCAGCCCTAAGCTACCGAAAAATGCCACCTCAAGTGGGTGCAATAGTACATATATATGGTCTGTAACTGTCAGTGCACAACTGGACATTAAAACCATTCTGCATGTTTGAAATGTGCCAGATAGCAAGTTTGTGCTTCAAACACCTAGAACAGTCAGCCTGTTCTCCTGTACCTTGGAAACTGACTGCACACCTTCATGTTCTTCATTGCTGTTCTGAGTTACGTGGCTATTTGTCATGTCTTGTGTAAATTGCAAAATCTTTGGAATAAGAAATACACACTTTACTCATGTTGATAAAAGTATCATTTATAGTGGCCCTATACAGATGTGTGGATTGTGATTATTTACTAAAGGTCTTAGATGAGATCTTCAAGCTTATTTCATTTGCACTGAGCTATAATGCAAAATTTAAAATTTACTGTTAAGTTCTTCTGTTGGCTTTAATCAGCATTTTGTTCTGGACTTGCTATAGATATGAAAGGATTAATCTGTTTTCTAACCTACCTTTTCTATCTGAACCTCTGTAATGACTGCTAAAAACTGACTCTGCATAAATCAGTAGAGTTTCATAAAAATGTGAATTTGGCCTGTAATGTTTCGCATGGTCTTTTATTCAGGATGAAAACTAAGCAAGTGGAAAATTTATTCTGTCTTATGCTTTCCTAGTTCATACTCTTGCCATGGCTCATTCTTTCTCATCTTCTAAAATTAAACCATATTAAGCAAGACTAAAATATTACTCTTTTATTCCAAAAGTGCATATATACCTTTTAAAAAATCCACTAATTTTAGAGAGTATATGCATTTACTGACATTTCTGTTACTCTGTTTCACTGTACCTCCTTTATCACCTATGCTTTATTACTCATGAGGCCAGTATGGTTTAGTCATGTCTTCCCTCTGGGGAAAATTAGATTTAATAAATAATGGTTAATAAAGCATCTAATTTTTTACTATCCTCTTCAATTTAGTTTACATTTCACCTTGAATTGCTAATAACTTCTTCCCTTTATTGACTTGCACTTAAATAATGGCAGAAAGTTCATTGGCAATGTGATGTCATTTCTTGACTTCTACCTTTGTTCTTTCATTTTAATTTACTTCACCTGGATTTTTTTTACTTTTAAACTTTTTTTTTTACTTTTTAAAAAATATTAATTTTTTTCAAGTCTCTGTTTAGCTAGCCATTAATTCCTTGACTCAGGTTCAATGCAAACAGAGAGAGTTGATGTTCCAGAGTCTGTTTTCTCATTAGCTACTGAAAAGCCTTCTTCACATAACAGTCCTCCCTTTTATTATTTCCCATCAGAGTGAGAAAGCTCTATTTTAATGCAAAACAATGTTGATAGTGTTTTGGTTAATGTTTGCTTTTTTGCAGTAGTCCTCTTAGATTAAAAAAAAGAATCCAAATGAATGAAAGCATACAGGGAACAACTTGTAGTGGATTTACCTTTTATAGATAGGTGTCCTTTGAAAGGAGTGATACACTCATTACATCCTATCCATGACAATAAAAGTAAAACAAAGGCTGAATTAATCCCTTAGCAAAGACTATCAAGAAACCTCTAAGATTAGTCAGAATTGAGCATTGCAAAATAAGAAGCAAAAGGCAGTAGTTCCTCTGCTGCTTGAGATTACTCCCTACGTAGCACGTTCAGAGTCTACTACTAATTCAGAGAAGACTGAATGGATTTACATTAAAATTCATCAGAACTGAATCAGAAGTAACATATGCAATCACTAAGATACTACAATCATGTTAAAAAAATTACAGGGATTTAAACTTTTCTTACAAATTGCATGTAGATAGATGGAAAAAATAGATATTTTTTTAAGTAGTGTCTTACTGGGAGTACTGGCAACAGCAATTAGCTAAAATTGACAAGGTACTCATTGTGACATGTTATGACAGGGAAGAATTCATATCACATCTCTACTTTAGCACTTCAACATATTAAAATAAAATTAGCCTCATGGCGTCAAAAGGATATTCAAGTTTCCTCTCTTTTAATGTTTTTTAAATCTATCATCTTTGTTACACTAGAAGTATTTCCGTACTATAGAACCATCACCTGTTTATAGGAAACTCTTTAGACAATATGGTTTACATCTCCTAACCACTGACTTCGTGACTTTTGCCTCAATGCACAGCTACATAGGAGAGGAGTTGTTGCTAAAGCAGAAAAATCTTGCAGCACAATTTCCTGTTTACCTTGAAATACAGGAAATCTTTGACACTTCAGAAGAAGAACTAATTTTAAGTGTTGGGCTTTTGGTTTATTATTTGTTTGGGAATTATGAAGTTTTGAACTTTTTGCTTTTGTTAGTACTGCATTTTGGTGCATCTCGGAGAGACATTGTGCAAAAGCATTTAGAAGCACATTAAAACTGACTCAATACTTTATAACCTGTGCTTGCTGGAAGCTATTAATGACACATGATCAGAAACACTAGATGCCTGCCTAAACTTTACGCTAATACTCCTAGATGAAAGGATTTTTTGACATGCAAAACAGCACAGACAGACAGCCTAAAAGTAACTACTGTATACTGCATTTCACTTCTTTTTTAAATAATTGGTTTCTAAAGAAAAATGTGGCTTTCTAACTTTGATCATTATGCACCAGTGGAGAGGAAGTGAAAAGTGCTCTTTCCTTCAAGAGTAGCCACAACCCCTATTAATGTAAACACTGTGGCAGTCTTCAAAACCTCCTATAAGCTATTGTTATTCAAACAATAGTACAGTGTCCTTAGCTGAAATGGAAGCTCTCCAACACAGGCAATGTGCAATCAAGTATTTAAGGAAGTTAATAACACAAACAAGTCTTCTGCTTTTTAAAACTTAGAGCCCATGGAGCATGGATACATCTTTGTTCTGTGCCAGGTTTTTTTATAATTCAACAGCTTTCTATGAGAATTTCCACTTAAAAATCTTGACAGATATAAAAAAAATTATAACTGTAAAGCTCCAGTATGTAACATCTAAGAGTTTCCTTTGGGTCTATGTAATAGTCTAGCCCAATTATAAAAGAATTGCTTCAGTGGTGCTTTGTGTGCTCATTGAAAGCACAGGAACATAAATGGAGGGCAATCTCCTTTTGCCACTCATTTGTCTTAATAATAAATCATGAATCCTAGGTTCTCTGAATGAAAAGACTATTTGGCTAGCATCAGCAGTATCTTTTCATGCAGACTCTGCACAGGGCTGTCAGTTCATTTCCTTTCAAAAACTAGTAAAGCAGCTCTTCAACAGGAGGAAAGCTAGAAGAAATTCTAGGTGATACTGCTAAACCTCTTTCCATAGCTCTACCTCACAAAAGTCAGAATTGCAACATAGATCTTGTTTTAAAATCACATTCTTCTCCATGTCATACAACACGTTAAAGTAGAAGTCACCATTTATGTTTCAGATCCTGTGTGAGAATTTTATGTTTCCAATGATAAGGCTGGCACCATCTGGAAAGCTGTCGTACAACAGCCTGAGTAGAACTGCTGATGGGGTCTCTGAAAACACTGCTAGTCTGCACTAGGCAGTAGTAAAATTCAGAATTTCAAGATGATAAGTCTAATAACATTACACTTATAGTGCTAAGCAAGGAACTTCCTGCAAACATAACAGTAGCCTCCATCACATACACCACTAGATTAGTATCTGTGCTGTAGTAAATCCCAGACTTTGATCACATAGTAACTTCACAAGAGCTACTGATACAGGAATTTTTGAAGCAAGTTGCTTTTACAAGTCTTTTTATTTTTTCTTTACTATATCCACCCAGTGTTGTTTTTTTTTTTCCTGACGTCCATCCAGTAACACAGGATACGCAAGTCAAACTATACACTATCTTCAGGAGATTCAGACCTAACAGAAAACGTTTGAAGTAATGAACTAAATCAAACCAACTTTTTTCTCTCTTCAGCTATGTACTAAGAAAACACTCAAGAATAGGAGAGACAGTCTCAAAAAGATTGTTCTTTGGTTAAGGCAAAAGACTGGAAGTCAACAAATTTCAGTCTTTTCCCTAGCTGTCTCAGATCCTTAACCTTGGGATGTTTTCCACATTTGAAAACAATGCCAGTAATAACTGCCTAACAGCTTCAAAAAGCACCCAAAAGGCTTTATTCTTCAAACAGTGAAGAAGTGTTTGTCAGAAGGCAATGAAGTACACACCACTGTTCTTTCACGTGGAGTGGACTGTAAGAACCATGACATACAGCAGGATGACCACTTTTCCTTCTTGGTTCATGTCTACAAGTGTTTGAGACTGACACCTGGGCCTCTCCCATTTTTAGCAATTTTTGAACTATTACTTCAGTTCTGTGCTTCTCTGAGCAGAAAACAAGAAGGCCCTACTTGCTCTCCACAAGATTTTCTGCATTTTATAGCAGTAACATAGGATTACTGACTACTCATAAAATCATTTAACCTTGTCTGCTATGATTTCCAAACTGTGCAGATTTTAATATACAGTTGTTGGCATACCTCTACACAGACAGTATTGTCTTGCTTGCAAGTATTGTGAAAATGAAGCTGCAGAGTGTGAAGGTGTATAAATTGATCCACATTTG
>VZTL01058973.1:1091-13531 GCA_013400535.1 Scopus umbretta | reverse complement strand
TGGCTAGCTCAGCCACCATAGGAGAACAGGAAAAGTTTAGTGGCTCAGAATAAGATTCATAACATCCAGTCACTTTGAAAGTAGGTAAGGCAAGGCATAAATTTTGTATCCTAAGGCCTTTTGATCCTAACTCTGAATATACAAGAATACATTTCTTTTCAGCCAGAGAGACTCTGGAATCATCTTTTAAAATCAAATGCTAAAAGATAAGTTTTCAGAAGGATAGAGAACCTGCTCATTTCTCTATTGAAAGAATAAAAAACAGTACCCACTTTTTATATGACAGATTATTGATTAAAACATTCATGAAGTAGGAGGCCTGGTTTCAGCTCCTTTATCAGACAGAAGAGGTTGAAAGCCAGAACTCCCACCTACTGGGAGAGCACACTAAAAAAATTATTAATAAATACTTAAAATCAATCACGAGAATACAGAATAGTGAGGAGCTGGGAAGGAAGTGTTTTTTCTTTTTGAAAACGTTCAAAATATGTGTATGGGGAGGGTGAACTATTTAAAAGGCTTTGCACACAAGCGCTCCATGTATTTTTTCAGTCAAATGGGCAGTAAAGCTAACTCATAAACACTCAGAAGTGAATCATTATACTAAAAATTTCACGAATGTTGAAGCATGTCTGGTCACTCAGAGAGCACTAATCAGGGCTGTGAGCATATTACAAAACAGTAGGAGTGAAATTAGATTACATTCAGTTCATAGTGGTCATACCAAAAGCAACATTTGACACTTTCTGCAATTACTCATTTGTGTCACTTCTTACAAATGTTTGTCATCTGATATAATGTATATTTGTGGGTACAGTAAGGATTTTCCCAAAGGACACCTTTCTTGATGTTATTGCAATAATTTCCTAGGGTAAGTGTGCCTTGAATACATAATTTTAAATTCAATGCAACAGTGGTGTTGGAAGCTGTTTGCCACCAGATCATTCTGGATTGACTCTCTCTTCCAGCTGGTAATCATATGGTACAGGTCATCCCCGCCCCCCACCCCTCTTTCTTTCTTTCTTCATTTTATTGCAGATAAGATTGCACATTCTTACAATAGTTATAGAGTTGATATTTTCTTGGCTTCCTCTGCAAGCATTTTTTATTGCTTAGCCTTACCCTGTCACCATATCCAGCTCAAATAAAGAAGAAACATTTGCCTGAACTGCAGGAGTAAATGATGTAAATGAGTAAATTCCAACATTAGGATCTGCAACTGCCCAGCTTTTCTCCCATCTAGCCAAACTGGATGACTTGCTGGTGGGGCCACTAGAGTTGCTCCACTTCATTTACCTCATTATTGATTCACAGCTGGAGTAAAGATTTTTCTGAAAGTTGGTATCGAGAGACAATGGAAAGATGGATAATTTTATAACAATTCATGTTTAGTGCAGATAAAAGGTAAAGGCCATGTTGTCATTGGCAATTCAGCCTTGGTCCTCTAAGGAGAAAGAGAAACCTGAAGTCTCCGAGGTGCCCTTCAGTATTCTGCTCCTCTCCCATGAAGGATGCTGGTAATGAGTACATAACATTAGAAATTCCCTAGCAGGTCAGACCATCCAGCCTCGTGTTGCATGTCCTGAGAAACGCAAGAGCAACAGCAATAGATGCTGTTTAGACAGCATGCATGTATCTTGGCCACTTTCTGTGGTCCTTTGCCTTTATGCTGCCCCACCATTCAGAACTTCTGCATTAAAAATGTTAGAAAAGTCCATCCTGCCTTTTTAGCAGTCTCTTTTGTATCTGTTTATGAACCAGTTCTCTATTTAATGTAATCTGGTTTTGAACCTGCTGATACTTTGCACCTCCACAGCCTCATATAGCAGCAAGTTTCAGGAGTTCACCTTCCTCTTGTAATGAAGATTTAAAAAATTTATTCTGATCTTCTACTTGTTTCTGTGGTTGGCCCCCAGCTTTAGCATTGCAGGAATTCAGACAGTTGAACTCTGTATTCTTTGCTATGAGTTGGAGTTCTGTTTGGTCTAAATCAAATACATGGCATTTAAGACAGGACACATATATCCTGCCCCAGCCAAATATTAACAAATGGAAGCCTGTCTGTTACAGGCCCTTCCATGTAAGTCCTGATTAATTTATTATGGAATTATATGCCTGGGTCTGAAAAGCTTGATAGGTAAAATGGGAAAGAATTTCAAAATTCATGGAAAAATAAGCTTTACCACTGCATGTTTCTAGTGCATTTTACAGTTCATAAAGTGAACGTGCCCCAAGTTGACGATGTATTTATATTTAGTATTAAATTACCTTTGAATATTTGCATCTTTGAGGATTAGTTCTTATAACTTGTGCTGCTGATTACAGAAAATTTCCTTGTTACTAGGATTTGGATATAAGATGTTCTTAAAGCTGCTGGACATGCATGCAGCAATGTATACATTCACAATAACATACCAGCAGATTGCTTCCTCTCGTCACCATCCTGTATTAATATAATTCCATCAGACATGTAACACTTTTTTTGGGTCTTTATTTCATGCAACATCCATTTTCTGCTTGGCTTAAGTTTGTAATTCAGCATCTGTCATAATTAGCAGTCCTGAGTCCTTTAAGGAAACTAGAAAGGTAAAAGTCAATCTGTATATCCATACAACTAGACAAAGAAAGGAAAAGCATTCCTTTTTTTTTGAGAAAAAAAAATTCCAACATATTGCATTTGAGATAGTTGAAGTGAATATCTGAAGTGAAGTTAAGACTGCCTCATACTCCATATGCACAAAAAGAAAGAGTTAGGATGGT
The DNA here is from genome assembly GCA_013400535.1 of Scopus umbretta. NCBI lineage: Eukaryota > Metazoa > Chordata > Aves > Pelecaniformes > Scopidae > Scopus > Scopus umbretta. The sequence goes on along the minus strand of VZTL01058973.1, from coordinate 10,771 downwards.
GTGATGAACTTAACTGTGATGTTTCCTGAGTTTTTTGTGTTAAATTCTCTAGTAGAATTATATATTTGCAAAAGGGGTAATGGAGTAAGAGTCTGAACAAAGAGACTGAACTCGACCTTCAAAGTTCTGCTGCAGTTTGGAAATTTGAAAATTGAGTATGCAAATCAAAATTAATTCCCAAAGATCAAGGCTATGGACTGCCTCTTCAGTTAAGACAATTTTCATACTAGATTGTTAATTTCAAGCATCTGCTGTTTAAGTCAAAATAGGCCAGAGACTTAAGTTCATTGGTAGTGCAGGAAATGCTGAATTGAGTTTTTTTGAACAGCATTTGTCTGGAATCTAATTGTGATTTCAGCTAGCTCTCAACTATAGCAGTTTGATGTTAAATTAGTATGTGGTACAGTTAAGTCAGATATGAAGACATGAATGTAGTCAGCATGCCAGCTAGATGAAAGAGGGACCTATGTCTAGAGAGAAAAGTGAGTGTTTTTTTTTTTTTCCTGCTATAGCTGTTTAAATTTTAAGGATTTTGTTTTTTTTCTGAAAAGGACAAATTGAATTTTCATTTTCATTTTAAGCTGATTCCAATAGGCATCTAAGCTTTTACCAACTTGCACACTAAGTTGATGAACTTGAAAAATAGGCAACACTGGATTTGAGCTTGCAAATAACAACGTAAGTGGTTTTCTTTTTACTTTTACATTTTGAATGCATGTTTAATTCACCTTTCTTAAAACAATGCACTGTGCAATGCAAAGTTTCCTAATTGTGATCATGATTTGAAGTTTAAACTAATTTTTAATACCAATGCCTTCAGTTTTGACCTCTATTTTTCCCTTGCATTTATGACACACAAAATGCTGATTAATACAGCTGTTTTTAGGAGGAGATGTTGGGAATAATTAAACCCTCTTTTTCTTCAGCTTTCTTAAGTTTTTTACTTTGCTCTTTACTTTACTTTACCTTTTGTCTGGCTCCCAGACAAGCATTAGCAATGCGTCATCTTCAGTTTGCCTGAGGTACGCTATGGTTTTCTGCCTTGCAAAAATATCAGGTCTCACAAAACAAAAGTGTGTCTTTGTACATATTGGTTAAAAAGTATGCTATGATTTCATTTTTACTTTCACCAAAATGAAAGGTCTTTGTGCCCAGTTGTATGCAAGTGACAGCTCTGTTGTTAAAATGGAATAACCCTGGAGAGGTAGCATGGGGGAAGATATTTGAAAACTACTAGTTAGGAACATTCTGTCTAGGGATTCTTTGTGCTATATATGGAGATACAGGTTTCTATCTTTAGAAATGAAGCTATCTGCTAGAATTCAGGTTTTGTCATCAAAGGTGACTGTTTTTATTACAGCTTTCATGCTACAGTATAGTTTTTATTCCAAGCGCAATTACATGGCACTAGTGAATGGTGGGTTTACCTTTCATATCCATAATTCTTTATTTAATTAGAAAAATGGTAATATTTCCTGAGTAGTGGATGTTTTATTTAAGTACAGAATGCAGAAATATATTCCCACAGTTGCAGTTACTTTACAATAGCACATTTGGCATCTTTTAAAAAACTGATTGACTTTTACTTTCATAAATTCTTAATTCTAAAAGGTTTGACTGCTGAAAATGGACACAGGAATGCAGAGCACTTATGCTATGTCAGTGTGTGACTACTCAAACATTTGTCATTCTTCTTAAAAGTTCTTGTTTTTATTGAGAATAGTTTAGAAAAGGCTTCCAGCAGATATGTATATATTCATTTGTGTGACCATATATATGAAGAGAGAGTGACCTCTTTAAAATCATAGTGTTAGCAGTGGAATAATAAATTACCTATTTATTTTACATCCTGAAAAATAAATACACCATTTTCTTATGTATGCCCTAGGCATACATACTCTGCTAAGTAAAAGCAGTGTGATGTGAATCCCATCCAATTTTCTACCAACAATTATATACTCTTTTGTTACATTTCCATCTGGTCTGAAATGAGCCTACCAGGTCTTTACATCGGTTCTTTGAAATTCAGGACACTTTCATTTAGTATTATGCATGACATCAGGAGTTTAATTGAGGCAATGCAGTTAGAAATGTGTGTCAGTGATAACAAAACCATTGTTCATCACTGTCAGCGCTAATTAGTTTTAGTGGTGGAAAAAACTTTCATTCAAAGCTGAACTGCAATTTTTTAAAAGCAACAGTGGACAAATAGCAATAAGCATCCAGCAAAGTGAGTTAAGACTTTGTCAAAATGGCACTTCTCCCGGTGGCCAATGCAAATGTGCAAAGAAGAGCGATGGTGCGTGGCTTTTACATCAGGGAGGGCAAATAGCTGCCTGAGATTCAAGCTATTTCAAAGTCATGAAGGGAAGAGCACACCTCTTCAGAGAAAGACCCAGTGGTTTGCTTTTGACAGAAGGAAAAATGCAACCTTCTGATCTTAGCCACTCTTTCATATGACAACGTCTCTTGTGACATAGATAAATGTGATCCACAGGAGGGTACTGTTGTGTAGATCTGCAAAACTGCTTGGGAAATCATACTCTGAGAGTAGGTTGCTGTGGGTAGCACAGACTATGAGTTAAGATCAAATTTTCTTGTAAACTGGGGAAAATTGTTGAGAAAAAAACAAAATTAAAATTATTAGGGACACATTCACAGCAGTACACTTAGATGTAAGAATGATAGAGTTACTTGCACTTAAATGCAAGAATGATAGAGTGCACAAGTAAATGGTGGGGAACAGGAGCAGCTTTATAGAAAAGGGTATAGATGTTATTTCAGCACACAAGCAGAGTATTAGTCAGCAATGTCACACTATTGCAAGAAAGCGAATACAATCTTGGGATGTATAAACAGGAATGTAACTTTCAAGACTCATAAAGTAATCCCATAAAGCCTCCGTGGGAGTACTGTGTCCAGTTTTGGGCAACACGTTTCAAGAGAAAAATGAACACACTAAGAAGGACTCTAAAGGAGAGCAATGAAAATGATCAGCAAGCTAGGCTATGACCTGTGAGAAACCTATTATGCTACCTAGAGAAGGGAAGCTTGACAATGACCATGAAGTATTTAGAATATACACATAGCTTGTATAAGGAGAAAGGAATGGATATACACACCGCTTCCTTGATAGATAGATTTAAAATATGGCATATACTATAGCAAGAGGGATTTAGTAGAAATCTCATGAGAAACTTTCTGATCGTAGAAGATGGTTTAAAACAGACTATATTGAAAGTCTTTGAGAGGAGACAGAGAGGCTGTATATCAGAAATGCCATTTGTATAAAGCCACCCACTTTAGGAAAAGGGATTGATTAGATATGTTTCTGAAGCCCTAACCAGGTCCAGGATGGGATGACACTAGTGCAGAAAATATTGTAAATTAGCATTGTGGCTGGCTTTTGCATAGATTTTTGAAATGTAAAGGGTTTTGTTTTTTTTTTCTTCTGCTCTTTTGCAGATACCTTATGTTCTGTTTAGAAATTATCAATCATCTAACCATGAATGTTTCGAAATTTAATTCTTTGTGTTTATATGTATTATGCAATTTTATCAAAAAGTGAAGTCTGTTAAACATGGCATTTGAATTGCCCTTGCCAGTTGTGTTTAAGACCTCCCTATTTTTACTGCTCTGAGCACAAAAAGGGTAAAGGAGAACTTCAGGATTTGAAAGAGTTAATTTTTGTTGTGTCATTACTAAATCTTATTCTTGCCTGGGGGAGCAGAGCCAAAGGTAGCTGCAGATGCACATGGCTTCACTGAAGACATACTGGAGGAAGCAGTTCACGAATGCTTTATTTCCAATGTTGGACTAGATTGTGTTTTATTCCAGCAACTGTGAGCCCTGTGGTGAGACCTACCCACCCACCCACAGGAGCACATCAGTGTTACCCTAACACAACAGAGGCAGGCACAGACCACCCAGCATGTTCTGGGCTTCAGGGTGAGGCCACTCTTAAGCTGATTCTTTCCCTTCAGTGCTCATTTTTAAAACACTACCAAATAAAGTTTTGGAGGAATCTCATCATGATAACGCAGAAAAAGGTAAATGGTCCAATTCTGAAGCCATGTGGGAATTTGGCTAGTAGAAATGGTTGAAATAAGTCAGTCTGAACTGGGGGGTTTGCCTGTTTTAAAGGAAGAAGTTTAGCCGTGTGTTTTCTCCACTCTCCCATTCTGGACTCTAATCCATTCCTGAACAGCTCCTCTTTTTTTTACATTTAGCTGTCACCTAACTTTTTACTCCTCAGTTTTTTGATTGCATGTTGACACTTTTTCATTGCATCCTAGGACGCCTGGTAAATTCTTGACTGGTACTCTCTGTCAAAGACTTAGCAAGTGCTAGTATCACCTTCCCAGAAACCTGTAGCATTACACTCCGGGGAGCTGGTCCAAAAAGGAAAAAAGGTGTCTGATGGAAGAATATAAATAGAATACCTATGGTATATGGTATACTTCCAGGACTGCCTTTTATCCTCCTTCATTGTGTGCACTGCTTTCTCCGCAGTGGCAGTGACGGCTATATTGGTTTCAGACCACTGTAATGGAAACACCTAAACATTTGCCACTTGCCATTTTTTGACCACATGTTGTCTTCTATTCTGAAGTGATTTTTTATTAGAAGCAATCCCATTACTACCTGTTGTCTCCTATGTGACATACTACTTTATCCCAATAGTAGCCAATCTTCATGGGACTACAAGCATATATTCTTTGTATATTTGAGAACCATGAGATGCAGTCCGTGTACCTTGGAAGTGAAGAGCATTTCATGGATGGGAAATGACATTTGCTCCCCTGGGATTTCACTGCTCCACTGTAGGCCTGGGCTGGCTGGGTGTGCACCCAGGAGGTCAGTCTTAGCTTACGGTGGTGGCTCTCCTCTGCACACACAAAGGTTGTGGGTTACCCAGGAGCTAGCACAGCTCCAGCATCCCTCCCGGAGGGATGGTTCAACTGCTCGACACCCTATGTGGCTCAAGAATCAGAGGCTGGCTGCCGCTACAGTGCATCAAATTACTGTGCTGTGGGTTTAGACAAGGACTTAGCAGGCTAAATGAAAGGAAAACATAGCCATTCTGTCCTGAGGAGGTATCTACTGCCTTTTTGGACAACAGGTGATTAGGAAGAGATATCTGATGTATTTGATATTTGTATAGACATGGTCGTTGAGATTTTGGAGGCTTCATGGCAATTAAAACCACACAAAAGGAAACCATTTTTAAGGAACACTGAAGCAAGCTCACACTGCGCTGAAAATACGTTGGTAGAAGCTAAAGCAGCTTGTTTTTTCACTGGTAGGTATGTACTGATTTACATCTCTAGCTCACTACTAGTCTTCTAGGTTTGTTTTGTTGTCAGGCTTCATTACACCACTTGATGTAATACATACTACATGCTAAGCTGTTGGCTATCTGCAGAATAGCTGAAAAACTTTCAAGCGATTTTCTACCATGATGAATCTGTTCAGTATTGTTTCTTCCTGAAATGTGAACAAAAATATCCACAAAGAAAATATTCATGCCAGAAGATTTCCTGCCTCTTGTGGCTAAGTAGGGGCAAACTAGAACAGTTCAAGGTCAGACAAATAAGTATCTTGAAGTGCGTGGGAATATACATTTCATTACCTACACAGTTTCCAAACCTATATATATATATGTATTATTTTTCCTTTGGTTTAGGAAGTAATTTTTTCTTCCTCTCTTGGAGGCCAAAACATGTAGTCTATCCGGTCTAATTTTCTTGTGGGTGCAAATGTTGTTGTCAGCTGTTCTAACCTTCCTTTTCCCTGCTCACTTCAGTAGATAGGTGTCAGATGTTTTTTCACTGCTGCTCACCCTCCTCACTGTGCTGTAAGTTAAGAACATGTGTCCTGGTACAGAAATCATTAGATTCACTAGTTTTTAATGTAGAAATCCATTTATACAGTAAGATTAATTCCATGCCATATGTTAATAATAAGTTTTGTTGTTTTGTTTTGTTTTGTTTTTTAAAAGGGAACAAGATTATAAGAAAAGCTAAGACCTTTTTAAAAGAAACCAATTGGTTTAGTTGACCAATATTCTTTATGTTATTGATGCTCTGTGGGTCATTTTTCATTCATTTCAGCTTAGAGGATGGAATTAGCCTAGTCAGCTTCATATTTCTTCATTGTCTTTTGCTTGCTGAAAACCATGACTTAGCAAGGAAGTATTGTTTCAGCTGCCAGGACATGAAGTAGACTTTAGAAATAAAATCTCTCAATCTAGAATTGTGGAGGCTCTTTTGGATTTGCCATTAGAACACTTCTGTCTGTATTTGCTTACGATCCTTTTCTGGTTTACAGAACTAGACACAGTTTCTTTCGGGTGTTTTATATGTAATTGATTACTTCACTTAATCAGTAACCACCATAGTCTTCTGTGGCTTTTGTAACAATTAAGTCAGTTTTATGTCACTGTGATTATTTGACTTTCTGTGCAGACTCTATAAGCTTAGTTTGATCTTGTTTGGGGAGATGGATGATAAATCTCTTTTGTCTTCTGAACATATGGTTAACTTGCTTCAAATCTCCCATTCTGACAATCAGTCAATCATTCTCCAGAGCTCCAGATAATGAGTTACTCCAAATAACAGTATCCAATCACATCCTTTCTAGGATGAAAGACAAACTATTTTTTCTCACATAAGAAAAAACAAAGTAAGCTGTCATCTCATACCTTTACACAAAAGGACCACATTCCTCTCCCCTGCTCTGTGTCACTGCATACCCATGCGTAGGTGACTGGTGAATCCTTTCATCAACTCTGATGCCACATGGTGTCATGGAGCAGAAGAGAGATGATGAGCTAGGACTGCAGTGGCAGGCAGTGGGTGCTGTTACTGAGTTCTCAGCTCAAAGTTGCATCTTTCTGCAACCCGTTGCCATTCACTGGGTTTAAACTGAAACAAGCTGACTTGCACGTAGCTTGCAATATGAAGAAGATGTTGTCAACACCTTGGAATCTTTCCTCTAATTCTTAGGGTTGCCAGCACAGAGTATGACCGCATGGCTGGCCAGGTCTGCATATTTGTGTATAATGTCTCATGACATGTCTGTTATTCGCCTGATTTTCTGCTTGCTTCAGCTCATCTCTGGCATTACCTCAAGCTTGCTTGTTTGGAAAAAAAAAAAAAGTAACTTCTAGTAATCTGTTTACTGAGTTCTAAGATTAAATATTTTAGTGGTGTATTTAAACTTATGTTACTCTTCTTATATATAGCTATTTGCAAGTCATACACTATTGTGGGCAAGCTGTTCAATATATTGACTATTTGTTTCCTGTCTAGTTTTGTAACTTCTGGCAAATAGGGGAAAGATATATTTCGCACAGTCTGAATTATGTTCTGAAGCTCAATATGGGATAGCAATCACAAATGAAATACATTTTATTTTAAACTGTACTTTAAAGGTATGGTAGATTTTTTGGAGTGTCTGTGGCCATTGGGAAACATCATCATGTGTTGTGGACAGTGGTGTTACAAAACCTTCACTAAGATTTCAATGTGTGACAAGATTATTGTTATGTATTGTTGATCTATAAAAGGGAATCTTGGTTCCTAAAGGAAAGCTTTATGCTTTCTAATCCAATTAAATCATATTCCACAAAAAAAGGTGTTGAACTTGTATGTTAGCAACCAAAGGACTTAGCTGTTTTTTAAAATTCTGGCCCCAAACCCAACATTAATAAGTAAGCCAACCTCTAGTCAAACTGTTAATATTAATAATCTGCAAAAGCAAAGAATAGGTGTTTAAATCTCCAAAAAGCAAGGGAATAGAAAGTTAAGTTTGAAACCTTAGCTTCAGTCCATTGCAAAGTTCTTAAGACTGTAATACACGCATAGTCATATGTTGTTCTGGGAGAGGTATTCTCTTTATACATGCATGCATAATGGTACTATTGTACATTCCCTTTACTGACAGAAAAAAAAAGTTTAAAAATATTACTTTTTCGCAATAAGAATCTGAACCCAAATTCTTAAGATTGAAAAAAAGAACAATGACGCTCCCTGAAACCCATGTTCCTTTCATTTATTAGCACTTTTTGTCATCTCCCATCTCATGCCTCCTCAAGGTGTTTCTGCTCTGACATTTAGCCAGTGTAGTCCACCATTTCATAAGAAGATCTTTTTTTGAGACATCTTTAAACTCCAAATGCATGGACAGATCAAGAAAGCTCATAGCTCAATATATTTATTTTTGAACCAGCCTCCAGAGCTTCTACTGCCACAGAGTCTATGGGTTGATACCTTGTCTTTGGAAGTAAAGTTCCAAGGTAAATCCATGAAGGGCTGCAAATGTGTGATATGTGGTTACTGAATAAGACTTAATCCATTTTTATTCAGTATAATGAAACCTTACTCAAGCTAATTGATATGAAATGAAGGCTTCAGTTACACCAAGAACTAACTACCAATGATGTAGAACTAACTACCAAATGATCCTATCATCCAGCCATGGGTAACTTTTCACTTGCCACTTTCTGATTTACATTACAGTGTGGTGATTTTTCTCTCTGAAGCATTTTATTGAGGTTGTTCCTCAAGACTCATCTCTCATTCTAGACTTTTTTTTTTATGTTGGGATTAGTTCTCTCTTAATCCTGAATTGCTTCCAGCACATTGGTCTGACATCCTGGAAGACTTGAAAGTTATCACTGAAGCCAAGTTTGTCTTAGCATGACTAGGTCTCTCTCAGCTTTCTAGGCAACATCCTTCCACTCCAAACAGCAACACCCTAGATTTATCTATGTGTTTTAGGTATTTTCTTCATTTTCTTCAATGCCTCCACATCTCAGCTGATACATCCAGTGATATCTAACTGGGTATTAATTTCTTGCTTCTTTCACCTCCTAAGGCCACCAAATGCTATACTAAGATGTTCTGGGAAAAGCAGGATACTATTCTTTTTCAGCTGCAGATTTTTTTCCCCACACACTTGATTAAAGAGTGGCTATTTTAAAGCATCAGTTTAATGGTGAACAGTGTACAATATAATCCTAAACTACAACTCACTGTGAAATGGCCTGAATTCCATTTCTTCACTCAAAAAGGTCTCACCTTCACTGCAAAAGATGGATGCAGATATATTGTGAAGATCTACCTCTGACCTCAACCTTCACCTTATTTAATGATCTAGTTTTGGCTTCTTGCTAGAGAACAGCAAGGCATATTTGGCACATTGAATGTGGACGTCTCATTCACACAGAGCAGCAGAAACTTTAGTTTTGTTTTAAAGTCCATTAAGATAATACCATAGAGAAGCATCCATCTGACAAAATAGAGCTGTTTAGTAGAAGGTAAGTGGAAGTCTTGGACCTCTTGGGATAAAAGTATATTGTTTGGAACATAATCAGCAATTTGTATTTTTCTTCATGTTCCTAGCTCTCAAGGTGGAATGTCAACATTGATGACAATATGTTGAATCTGATGGCCCTGGTATATTAACTTGTGCAGACTTAAGAATATCTTGGTTTAAACTTTCATATAGCTAACTGATGCCTTTGATCAAGGTTATCTTTGACTTGAAACTATTGCTACATCTAGTAGAGAGATGAATAAACAGCAAGGAAGGGAAGGAGGAAAACATTTTCCATCTCTGGATTATAAATTGTAAAAAAAAAAAAAAAAAAAAAAAAAAAAAAGCTTTCCCCCTTT
>VZTL01058949.1:315-14925 GCA_013400535.1 Scopus umbretta | reverse complement strand
TTATGAGAGGTTCCCCACTAGTTCATAAGGCCTGGAAAAATGAGATGCCTTTCCATTGTCACAAGAAAGTTATCATTTGGCATCTGCTGATCAAGGCAACTCTTCTCATTTTTCTCTTTACTAGGAATTTCATGACAACTGCTTTAATAGAGAGCCCTTCTGCAGCCCTAGACTTATTTTTCATGCTTACCTCATTAGATGCAATATACAGGGAAGTGTTCTCCTACCTGCTTTCATAAGTGGGGAGCAAAGACATTGACTTCATAATGCTGAAACTCAAGCAATCACACAATAACTTTTTCATCACTGAGGAAAAATAAGTACATATAAATAGTTACTGATGGGAAAAGGACGTCATAGTAAAGGAAACCCTGGCTCTGAATAAAATTATCTCATAATTGAGAAAACTCACATTCCACATGAAAGCAACTGCAGAAGGCAGAAAATGTTGGGAAATATGATGAGGATTGTGCAGTAGTGTAAAAAAAAAACAACCTCATTTATTAGTGCCTTTTAGATTATGTAGCTATTTCAGGACACTTTCCATCCTTTCTAAAGAGTCTGAAAGACTACTGAATATAAACTACCCAATATAGACTACCCAATAAATAGGAAAAGGTATAGAGGGTATAGGTCTTGCTTATAGGAAGGTTGTATCACCTTGGCTTGTATATTTTCAGGCAAATGTGATCTATGTGATTTAGTTTCTGGAAGCTGACTATGAGTGGATGTTCCAAGAGTCTGGAAACATAATTACACTGTTGATCTAGACCCACACAGAATAGGGATGAAGTTTCTTCCCATCCACCAGCAGCTCCACTTTCTGCCATGGTGTTTGCAGGTACATAGCAATGCAGCAGGCCCAAGTGCTGTGTTTTGCACACAACATCAGGATGCAACCACTGGGCTCCTCTGCCCCATCGCCTCTATCTCCAGAATACACACTTGATAGTTTTAAAACCGTCTGTTCCTATCTTTCCTGCATTGACAAGACAGAAGCCATACTTCAGGGCATAAGCTTGTCTCCAGCTGAGGTCAGGAAGATATTTATTGAACTAAATAAATGGTTTGGTTAAAGTGACTGCGTGCCTTTGTGTGGTCACCCAGCTTTGGTCAGCATGTGACACTGTTCAGGGTTAAAAATGTTAATGTCCCCCTTACAGAGCAAAGACTGCTCATTAAACATGAACGTGTTCTCCCAGACCTTCTAACTTTGCACCTGCTAGATCAACATGAAAACTTGCAGCACTGTAGCATTTGTGGGAGGTGAAACTCAGAGGGATGGAGTGCCATCCCTTCACTTTTTCTATCACCTTGGCATAGAAATGCAATGAGAATTCATTGCTATCTTGCTACGTGGGTTATTTTGCTTCAGCTCTCAGCTAAAAGCCATGAATGAGAGATATTAAGAAAATTAATGACAAAGTTAGGAGTGAGAACTCTTTCGCACTTCAAAAAGTTCAGTGTTGGCACAAAACTTGACCTTGAATATTAAGATGCCATCCAAACCTGCTTCTCATTTTGATGCAGAAATCTAAAGGTGTAGTTAGTAGCCTACAGAAATGTTGCTTAGACAGTTATAAATTCAATTTTACTAATAAGAAGCAATTAGGGTTTGGAAAAGAACTGGATGAATCCTGTGAATTAAAAGCCACAGGGTTAGGGAACTAAGCTTTACAGTTCCTAGCCATTTTTATTTGTTACTATATGCAAGAAATGAGCCACTTCTTGTAACTGTGTGGGCTTTCTGTCTTCCAATAGTATCTATTACTCGTCCACTGACAGCTGCTTTCTGGCTGTAGCCTTAGGCTCAGCACATACTGTTATTGCTTTGCCTCAACAATGCTGTCCTGCTTTGACTTTTGCCAAATTGTGTGTCATATATGCTAAAAAATCTCTGCAGTTAAGGAAGAAAGGGAGAAAAAAAACCCCAAAGAGTAACTGTTCACTATGGTAATGCAGAAATAACAATAACTTTAACATATATAGATGGACATATGCATATATAACCTCTGCATAATATTATAGCCGACACTAACTGCAGCTCACTCAAGAAGTAACTCTGATATAGCTAGGAGAGTAACAAGGCAATGCCTTTGGAACACAAGGCAACACAAACATTCCACCATTTCACAGTATTGCCACTGGGCTGGCACCTTTGTTCATCTTTGGGTGACCAAATGTTTGTTTTAAAGGAACACAAAGAGGTATCCCATCTTTTGGAGGTTATGTGTTTCATACTAGATGGGGCCAAAAGCATGTTCTTGGCGCAGAAGACACCTCTGTCCTTACTGGCATCCCTTTCTGTTATTCTCTCTCTGCCACCATGAAAATAAAGAAGTTCCCAGTTCTGTGATTGGAGAAGTGCTCAAAATGAAAAGCTGGATCCAGAGTCCAAACGTTCTTTGGAAAAGACAGGTCTGCTTGCTCAGTCGAGCCTGTGTGTTCTGCTGAAAGGGTGCTCTGGGAAATGAGATCAATCATCTCCAGTGTGGAGGGAGCACCACCAGCCGACAGTCCTAAAAGATGATGGTGCTGAATGACTCCTTTCCCCAGCAATTATTTTGCAGTATGAGCAGCAGCATAAAGCCTGTATGCAACCAAAACGGAGTCTACAGCTACGTCATCTATATGACATCTCAGGATACTTCATGGAGTGGTCAAACTGCAAGGACTAATGTCTCAAATTCTTGTGAGAAAAGTGCTAGTAGCTGAAACCAAGTGCTTAAGGCTTTGTCTAATACAAAAGATTTTAATTCCCCTGTCAGAGTGCTATCTAGCACTGTGCTGGGGTTTTATTCAGCACTCAGTCAGATAAGAATAACCTCATCACTTTTCTGCATCATTCATGGTTTAACTGCAGGCCTAAGTTAGTGAAATTCCTACAGAGGGCAATGAATCCCGTCCTGCTTTATACATAGGCTGAATTTGGCTAGATCTAGATGCAAAACTTAGCTAATGAGTGTAATTCTTCATATTCCTTAATATGATAAAAATTTCCAGTGTTATAGTCAGCGCAGAAAAATTACTTTCTATGTTGTGATTTGCGATGTTCTGATATTCAACAAATACAAGAAAATGTTGAATTAACTGAATATTTATAGCGATATCCCCCAGGTGCATCTGCCCTGATTATCTAGTTGCAGGACTGAAACTCTAAGGGAGATCACTGCTTCCCCCAGTTTACTTACTAATCAAAGGTATCCAAGCAATAACTTCAGTCATGCAACATCTCAGTCAGCAATTTATGTTTGTTTGGTTTTCCCTTCGTTCCTTTAGGAAAGCTTCATGATTTCAGTGATCAGATAGTGTGTTCATGTCTGCACATTATATGAAGCTTATCCTAATATTGATGGAAAGGAAAGACCTGATTTGAACCACCTAAGCAGTCCTCAGGTGTTCATTATTATTCCTTTTACTGATGGACTTGGACACCTTAGTTACAGAAGCACATTGTTGTGGCAGGTACTTTACAGGTATGGAACAAAAACATGCCCCCCTGCTCAAGTACTGGACAGGAGAAAGGCAAAACCTAAAAAGCCCTTTAGGAATACAGGGAGCAACAAAACACTAGTGATTATTGCTGTTGTTAACATATTGACAGGCTTTCGGTAAAGGTGTTATGGTAAGTAAGAGCTTTAAGGAGGAATTTGAAGGTGACTGCAGAGATGTTATGGCTCTTGTTTGTAAGAAAGGCAAATGAAACCCCATGAGGATAAGTACATTGGAAAGCACAAAGTGATTGAAAATTTCACAAGCTGATGATGCAGGTTAAACACCATATGCCAACTGGGGTCAGAATTAACCTCCTGACAGCAAGTGAAAAATTATGTACAGAAGCGATCCGATCCTGAGCTATGACTGTCTTTTGTACTTGGTATGAGAGGCAACAGGGAGAGGGCGAAGAGACGAAGGAAAAAGAGAGACAAGCCCAGGCTGTCTGTCAAGAAAAACGTCATCTGCAGCATTCTTACCCAGATAAAAGGGATGTTACAGAAATTGAGATACAAGGTGGTGTGGTGAGAGGAGAGGTGAGAGTTTTCCTGCATAGATGGATGGGCAAAGTCATATTGCAGAGATGATCTGAAGAAAGAGTCAATCAGACTTGCAATGTGGGTGCTGAGGGTCTGGGGAGATCTCTGTACCACAGATGTCATATAAGTTTGCTGGGCTAGATGTAAATGAGCAGGGTGGTGGCTACCCAGAGCCTGGCCTCATGGAGCAGGAGGTGGGAGGAAGGCTCAGCACAAGCCATCGCTTCATATCCATCTCAGGGCAGAGAGACCCAGGAAAAAAGGATGTGGAGGTTGGACTTGTGTTTCAAATTAAAATATCCAGAAGCAGTTTTGATGACTGAATTTATCCTCACTATAGCTGAAAAGGCAAATTAAAGTCTTCTATACCAGTTGCTAAGTTGCCAGTATTTCAGTCTTCATAACATTGCTGTTTTAACTCTTCCTTCATATTTTTGCTGTTGGTGGTGGGTTTTTTATAAGGGTATAACCATATCAGTGAATGAGAACTCTTTATGTTCTTCAGTTTTCCTTTGAATGATGTCTTCCATCTCTTTTTTGGATCTGATATCTCCCCCCTCCCCAGTTCTACTAGTTCTCATTTTATCCATTTATGCAATATTCTCTTCCAACTGTCTTGTCCAGATGATTCAGTAACAACTGGACTAATGGCCCTCTCATTCCTTAGCAGCTGAGAGGGTGAGAGAATGAAGGGGTCAGGCCATCAGCTGCTGCAAATTGGTGCCGCACCATTGGTTTAATTGAAACAGTGCCAGTTTACACCAGCCGAGAATCTGAGCCTGGGGCTCAGTTCAGTCTAAGCACAAGGAAAGCAGATCTCCAATCTGTTCGCCCACCTAAAGTTTGTTACCTAAAATATGTTAAAACTAAAGTTGGTTACCTATTGGCTCTCCAGCTAAGCAGTATGCAATTAAGGAAAAAAGAAAGGCATCAGCATCAAAAGATTTGCTTTCCTTCTGATGACCCTCTCAAAGACATCAGTGTCTTCACTCTTTATACATGCACATTTGCTTTTGAAAAAAAAAAAAATCAAAATAAACGTTAAGATCTAGGACACTGTCACAGCTCCATTAACTTAGTATAACAATGTCTTTTTTACACTTCAGTTTGCTGATGGTAACACTGTTTTTGGTTCATAGCACATGTATTTCACATTAGTGCTTTTACAGACTAAGAAATAGATTGTAGCTGCAAACGTAGAGTGACTTTGGTAACCTGCCGGAGGTTTTACACCTAAGGGCTTAGAAATACAGACTTCAGATATTTTTTCCCCATTAACTGCTGGAAGGAGCAGAGATAATTTCTGATACTGAACCCTTTGGTCTAGCCTTTCCCTTTCAATTTCTACTGAAGTGTGACCATACCACAAAATATTGTGTCTAAACCACAGTAGTGTTTCAACTGTTTACTGTAGGGAATTAGACCACCAGCTTCTCCTGCCCTTGTGGCACACATTCTGTTTATTCCCACAGACTGAATGAGTTAAAATAAAATTGAAAAATCTAAAGTCATGTTCTATATTTAATTTTAGTTTATTTTTAACTAACAAAAGTACCAAATTTCACTGTATTCAATGCAGACTCACCTTTTTGAAAGTTGTCAAGATTGGCCCATGGATAGCGAGATAGCAGACACTTGGATTTTGACATTTGCATTGAGAAAGCAGAGACAATATTACACATCGGGGTAAGGAGGAAGGGAAACAACAACAGGAAAAAAAAAACACCTGAGGGTCTGTTTCCTTTTATCCTTTTTTTTTTTTTTTTGGCAAAAAAACTGCTATAGAAACAAATGTAGATGAGGGGGGCACTGAGCCATATAGAAGAGAGTAATTATCTACTGTTACAGGCCTTATTATCTCTCCAAATGTTTGCTAAAAATTCTATTGGGCAACCATCTGGACCCTGAGCTTTAACAGTGGATACAGAGTGGATTGTTGCTTTAACTTTTAGATAGGAAAATTTCTTTCTTTAATACTTTTCAGTCATCCTGTGTTAAATAATTTAGTTGAATATCTCCTAGATAGCTTTTGGAGTTCTCAGAGTGAGTGCATTCTAGGTGATATCTTCACATAAAATATTCTTTGAAAGTTTACATATATATTTCTTTTTACCACTAGAGGATCTGAGGACACTTTGCCATCTGTTGTAAGGGTTTGCTAATGCACCTATTTTCTCCTCTATCCCTCTCTTTCTCTTTTTAAATTACTAGGCTTAATAATTTGCCTAATTGGTAACCTCCCCCCACATCTCAAATTATGTACAATGCATATTGCTTCAACATGCTCTCCATCTATGAAACCTAGCACTTCTCTAAGAATTTCCATTGTTGCTGTATTACTGTAGTTTTGAGCAGCAAATATAATTTCCTTCATTCAGGCTGTGATAAATAATTCAATAACATGCCATCAATAACTATAGACCAGTTGCTTAGCTTGAAACGTGTCTGTAGTTTGCTGTGAAGGTCATCGCTATCAATTATGAACTTATCTTCCACGGAATGTTTCAATTTAGCATTATAATAATAACAACAATAAATGATCTTTGCACTTACGAGGGATATTTCATTGGCATAGGCTGGCAACTGTTAGGTTTTTTTCCCTAATTTCCAGATAAGTGATGTAAGACACTGAGTTTTAACTGTCTTGCCCAAAGTCATAATACTGCATGAACAGCAGAATCAGAAATATAATCAGTCACCTAATGTTCTGCACCTGCCTTTGGATATTTTCTGTGAAACAACACAATGACCAAGCCATGAGGCTTCTCCCGTGACTGAATCTGTACCACCTTGCCCCTACCAAGCGCTACCTTTCAACTCTCCCCAGCTGCAAGTCGCTCACTGAACCTGTAATGGCACTGCGTCACATTTGAATTTACCTTTTGAAATACAGCCCTCAGGCAGTCTTTGCATTCCTCTAGCTGAGCAGAGATATGGGGGAAGCAAGTTGTTGATTTAGCTGCCAATAAGTGTCCAAAGCACTTAATGACTGACAGTCTGCAGAGAAGCTGTGGCGTCCCACCGGAGCTAACAAGAGGATTCAGTTAAATCAGCCTCCCAGTCGAGGGTAAGAATGTTCCAGAAGCAAAGAAGAGAGAAGAACATGATTAAGTCCTTGCCGTGTCCCTGATTTCCCCCCACACCCTTGTTCCAGATGGGGAGAGGTCTGTGTGCTCTGTGCGTGGTGCGGGATCCTCCTCCAGCTCTGCTCCAGCTCTGCTCCAGCTCCTCAGGCACACACTGGCAGCTCCCACCCCTCACCTGCAATTGAGGGGAAGGAAACCAGACAAGGTGCATACAGGTTTTTGTCTTCTCCCTCGTCAGAGATCTATTATAAAGTGGTAGAGAACGGTAATATGCCAGATATAGTGCCATTTTCCTAGTATTCTTTTGCTGTAGTTTTTCCTACCTTCTGTATTTCCAGAGCTTTTTATTTTAATCCACTTTTCTCTTTTTCCTTCAGCCGGGCAGACTCTTCTGGTGGTATTAATTATTTCTTGGAATTAGTTGCTATTATAATATTTTTCCCTTTGTGGCTTCAATATTTCATAAGCTTGGATTAATCTAGCTTATCTGAGATCTTTTGGTTACAATATGTAAATAAAAATAACATTTCAGGAAAAGGTTAACATTTCCAAGCTGGCTTTTGTTTTTTCTAATCATGTTTAGGATCAGATCTTTGAAGTTACGGAGCATCTCTCACTAACTGTATTTAGAGTAGTTGAATATTTGGGAGTTCTGAAAGTCAGAAACAGAGAGTTTTTAAAATCTTGACCTGAAACCTCCAAAAAGGAAAGGATGAGTCTAAGAAGAGGGATGAAGAGAGGTGTCCTGGGGGATGTAGTATGACCATCATTGTAAAATGCCTATGAGACAGGGGTGGGGGGAATAAATTGGCCTGTATGATAAATAATCCTGAATGGGAAAAGAAACTGATGGCATGACTTCATAGCTTTTAATTTATATGCTTCTAACTGTTCCTTAAAATTCTTCCATCAGGAAAAGCAGTGGTTTCTGTCTTCCAGAGCATCCCCGACCCAGTCTTGGAAGCCACAAGCAGGGACTCAAAGCAGCAGTTTGCAAAAGGGCTGATATTTTAACAGTGGCAATGACGTTAATGGGAATGAATGGGAATGGGCTGTGCTAGCACTCACTGATGGTCTTATGGAGTATGCAAACACATTATAAAGAGTAGCTGCAGAGAGGAAATGGGAAAAGGTGTCACTGTAGCAGCTGAAAGGAATCTGCAATACAGAGAACAGAAATTGCCACAGCAGATCAAAATTTCGGTCCATTTAACTTTGTCTCTTATAGTAGCTAGTACCAGGAGATTCAGCCTAGGAAACACACATATTACTTTATTTCTAAGATCTCTTTAGACCAAACTTCCAAGTGGCATGTTTATAACTCTCACAGACTTTTCCTTCCCTCTAAATGACTCCCCTCCCACCAAGTCCTCCTGACCCCATGGTACGATTTGGCATTTAGTTCCACAGATTAATGTAAAGAAAACTGAAAGTAACACATTAGCATATGTAGAGGAGGGCTTCCCAGCTCTCTTGGAGTGCATGTACATGTACCTATATAAGCATATATAAACAGTCCATATACCAGGAATGACAGAGCAACACCAGTGAGCAGCCCAAGGAGATGTAACTAGCCAAAAGGTCACATATGCTGTTTGCAGAGAAACATGAAGCCCAGGCATTTCTGGTATCAAATAGTTTGCCTTAAAATAACTGCTATCATTTAAACCTAACCTCTCCTCGATCTCGTCATTATGTGCTTGGGATTTTCTGGTTGCATACTTGCCTTTTTCAACACTTTCTTGCTTTCAGAAAAAAAAAAAAAACGAATGTGCTTATTACAAGGAGAGCTTTGGAGCTGTTGTTTATTGCAAACCCAGAATCCATCCATTGATATGCCCATTTTTTCCTCTTTCTCACTCTCTTGTCTCCCTGCATTCAGTGCCTCTTCAGAAATGCAGATATGGCCTGCCCAAGGCACCAGCATAAAGGGCATACAGGCTGAAGGAGGGAAGCTCAGCACATTTTTAAATGAAAAAGAACATCTGCAGTTTTGCTAGCTGGGGTAAAAATGACAAGAGATGTGTATTCTCATGCTTCAGGGCATAAACTGATCAGTACCTAGGGTCAGGTACACCCCAATCTGTCACAATTAGGAACACTCCCAGAGTTTTAAACTTTCTCCGGAAGCAGCTGGTTTTGGCTGCTGTTGCTGACAGACACAGTAGATTGGGTGGTCCACCGGCCGGAGGAGGAACGGGAAGTGCCGATGTTCTGTTACAATATTATTTATACACAAAAACTAATGCAGCTTGAAATTCCACTTGAAGAGAACATTTACTTTCTTCTTCCTTTTATTTTTAGGGTAGGATTCCCCTCTCCTCTTTCCTCTGATCTAGCAGGGTATCTTAACCAGGGAGGCCTCTCTCTAAAAGCCTTTCTCTCGACTTTTTGAAGCAGTTTATCAGGCATTTTTCCCTCCTGTTTAGCCAAGCCCTGCATTTTTTTTTCTTTGTTTTTAGCCCTAAAAATGGTGTCAGAAATATTATTTTCCTGTATCCTTTTAACTTAACATGTGGTGAACTGCAGACAGAAAGAGGGAAGAAGTGATGTGAGAGTTCACTTTTCCTGCCCTTTCTAGACACGAGAGGACAGCCTCTGCAGGTAGCTGTTCTCATAAGTGATGCTGGCTGGACAGCCTAAATGATGGCATGTTGAAATTTCATACGAAGCTGAATGATTTCCATATCTGCAGATCCTCTTCAGTGGCATTAGTTATGCTAATAAAGTGGTGCGACTTTTCTGGCAGTGCTTGAGGCAGCTGCCAGGCTGTGACTGAAGACTCTATCTGGGGAAATAACTCAGCAAGTAAAATTCAGATGGCCAGCAACCTGCTCGGGTTCCTGTTCCTCATCCAGAGCTGTGTATAAGCTCTATTGTTGAGCATATAATAATCTGTGCCTAACTCAGACACAACCCTGCTGGCATCTCAGACATTACTTTGCAAAGCTCTTTAGGACACCCCAAGTGTTTGCTTAATTTATGTGCTGATAGGCATTTCTATGACATCCATCGCCAGCATGCGGAAAAGGCTGGCAAAGTGATTAGGGGTAGTAAGAGGAAAACAAAAGAGAGAGTCAGTTTGCACATTGCGCCAGATGAGCCCACCAGCTGCTGGAGGAAGAGGCATGTGCCACTCCAACAGCAAAAGGAGGCAGGGTGAATGCAAGATGAATCTAGATACGAGATTGCTTTCCTTGCACAGCGCTGGGGGCCAGAGCCAAGTTGGATGGGAGGAGAGGAGTGAGCTGCGGAATTCAAATTCAACCCCTTACCCCCAAGGAAGGTCCCTGGAAAAATGTGCAGTGCTCTGGAAACCAAAGGGCATGCAGTCATGTCCGCATGTGAAATTCCTCTCCACAGGAATGAACTACACCCCAAGTCTCAACCAGCTACACTGTTCTTTCTCAGGAGATAAATTCACCGGGTCTTCTTTTAGTTTTCCAGTTGCTTAGATCCAGTGTTTAAAATTAAACAGGGAAGTCTAAGGAAGGAACCATCTTCTGTCAGCTCTACTCTTGGTTCCTCTAAAGATTTCATTGATATGATTGTGCTCTCAGAGTGTTCTTTGTGAATAGTCTCCCATAAGAAACAGTCAGGGAAGGGTCACTTTTGATATTTATATATGTTTAGGAGACACTATTCTTTCATTCATGTAGTTAAGACAACCATTGTTCTTCTGCTCAGACTGGTTTATAGACAATTTATTTAACAAGTGATGCTTTCATGGTGTCCAGGATGAGTTTTCCTTCCTCTTGGACAATATGAAGTAACACAGACAAGAGACAGTCTTGTGACCGGCCTGCTGACTGCCCCCTCCTTTGGGACAAGGCATCACATTCTTCTTTCTTTCTGGCTTTCTTGGCTTCATGGTTTGTAGTTTGCTCAGGTAGAGGAGGACATAATTTTTGTTACACTACCTTCTTCTCTTCCAACACGTATCTTTTAAGAAGAAAGCTACTATTTAAGTTCCTTAAGCCTGCAAATACACTCTTGGGGCAGAAACTTTGTTATAGACCTCTTAAGGGAGCAGTCTAACAGTCTCACCTCTATTTTCCAGACCTTCAAGGCACAGACATGTAAGGTAAGTGCATAATTTGTCCATGTAAGTGAGTTTGAGACTCTGTAACAGCTACAGAAGCAGAAGTGCTTGCACCCAAAAAACTGTCAGGCACTTAGTGAATTTTAAGCATTTCTGGAGCAAGGCTTATACAGAGACCTTTCTCTAATGGGGAAAAAACCAATCAAAACAAAAAAAAAACCTGCCCAAAAATCCCACCAGTGCAAGGTTGTCCTGACTTTTTCCTTTCCCAGCTGGCTGCATCTACTTGTTATCCCATGGCCCTGTAAGACCATATTGCCATTGCTGATAGCAGGCCCCAGGCTTTGTGCTGAGTTTGCAAGGCCTCAGATCTGGCTTGTAACTGGCTTGCTCTGTCTGAACTTTTCTTGACCCGCCTGCAGCTTTGATTTTCTTGGTTTAGCTGTCATTGCAATTTTTCTAATGACCAGATGGCTATGGCTAGTTTGCTTTTTTTGTGTTTATCTTTGCATGCTACCGCCATGGTGTTACAACTCTAACATGATGTAGTATAGAAAAATACAGTCCTGGTACAATAGCAGAGGCCTTGAGAAGTGGGGACATGCAATGTGATGTGGTGGTCTGCAGGTGTGGCGTGATAAGAGGTGGGTCATGGGCTGGCACTGGAGACTGCATGGCTATAACAACTCACTTATGGTCAGTTGAAGAAATACAGACTTGGAGCTAGATGAAACTAGTTTTAGGGGTTACAGGAATCAAAGAAATAATTTCTACTGTAGCTAAAAGGTACCGTATCTAATACATTTGGATGTGGAGCTGCAGACAAATGAAGAAAGACAATGTAAAAATGTGTTAGCAAGCATGTAAGAATGACCCCAAGTGGATCCTAAAGTCAAGAAGAAGAAACCATCAATATTGACATCATGTTCCTAACTGACAAAGGATTCCAGATGCTGACAACTCACCATAACCCCTGCCTCTGGCACCAGCAGGATGAAACCACTGACATTGGGACCCTGCGGCATGGGAGGTGGGTGAACATAACACCAGGAAAAGGGGATCAAAAAAGGTGTGTGTATGACAGTATCAACAACATTACTAGTGATGAAAGTTCTTCTGCACAGAAGTATTCTTTATTTTTCCACACTAATTAGATTGGGACTGATAATGATTAGACAACTAAGATTTTATTATACTAACAATAAACTCTTGGCTTTAAATTTAAGATATGTTTACTGTTTGCCCATAAACAAGCTTCTGAGAGTAACACAGCTTCACATCCAACATTTGCTATAATTTATCACTGTCTGAAAGATGCGCTTCATAACCAGTTTAAGCTTGCGAAAGACAATAAAAAGGATGGTCCCGTTCCCCTTCACCCAGTACTCCTGGCTAGGTATTTCCTCATCATCAGTTGTGCCTTTTCTCACTTTCATGTGGACCCATGGCTCCCGATACAGCTGAAAATGCCTCCTTGTTATGAGATTAGCTATCAGATGTGTTATATTCAAAATCTGGGTTACAGGCAAACAGTAAACATCTATATACACACATGTATACAAAGTCAAATATTGTTAGTGAAAATGAAATAGTGACAGTCTAATCTAACAAGCACTATTAGTCCAGATCTAGTTGCACAGACAAAGAATACTACCATGCATGAAAACTTTCACTAACATCAATAACAGCAACAAACCCAACAATTATAACAAAACAGCAATGGCAATACTATATTACAGGGTGACAGGGTTACAGTTGCCTCAGTTTCCTGTGCTCATAATCAGAATTGCAAACCTTAGCCCCAAAATGCTGCCGTCGGAGCCTTTCAGAAGCAAGCACACTTAATGTGCACATGTTCAGAATTGTGTAACTGCCAAATTAGTTGCAAATGTGATGAATTTTGGTGACTGAAGAAGGATAAAGACAGGAGACAGGAGTCAAGGAGAGAAGGAGCCTTGTAAGTCAGCTTTGCCACCCAAAAATTAATGTGACACTGCACTGCAGACTTGCTGTTTGCTACTCATTATGTGTTATTCCCCTCTTCTGAAGAGTTCAGTTATCCACTGGGAGAGCAGTGAGATGCAATTTTTTAGTCATCCAATCAGGGAACATGATTTCAGGGACACAACACAGTTTACAGAATAGCAGAGAATGAACAGCTGAAGTGAATAATTCACGAACTATCCATAGGCTGCAATTTGTTTGTATAAACTATTTGGTAAATACTTTTGCAGCACTCTCACATTCATAGTAATCAGGAATGGTTTGGGAACAAAGGCTAAATCTCCTGAATAATTTATTCCCCAGGAATAATTCAGATCGCTCTCGTGTATTCTCTGGAGGCTCTCTCAGTGGCACATTACCAAAAGGTACTGTGCATTAAGTGGAAGTTGGCTGTGTCCCAAGCAGGACAGAGTGTGAGTTTTTGCAGTACAACCTGCGATGTCTAGAGAAACCCTTGTCTCCCTCCAAGCCGAGCTGCAGAGAGCAAGGCACAGATGTGCTCTGTGCCAGGCTCCAGCACTTCAAGCTGTTCCCTACAACCAAGAACTGATGAAACCAGTGCTGAAGCATATGTGACAGAGAGAGAAGTTGGGAAAAAAAAAAAACAAAAACAAAAAACATAAACAAGCAGACACAAAAAAATCCAACAACAACAATAAAACATCCAAAAAAAAGTAAAGATATTTGGAGAAAACACAACTTGAAAAATACATTATCGTTTATTAATTAACAGGTGCAAGCAATGCTTCACCTTTATCTCTGAACCACAAAAGGAAAAACCACTCCTGCTCTTTATTGCTTCATGTGTGAAGGATAGCTGATTATTTTGTTTTATTCTTTTCCCTCATATTGTTTTAAAGTTGGGTATTTTCTGGGGGTTATTAAGTTATTTGTTTCTCTTCACATTAGCATTTGAGGTCTTTTGTTCCCTGCTTTCCATGCGGACCCTACAGATGTTGAGAGAATAATAGCAATCAAATTTTGAAATCTAAGGCACTGAAAAAGAGATTACCTTGTTGGATTTTAGTCCAACATTATGAAATGTTGCTCTCATTTTCAAAGTAGGGAGGTTCTTATGTTATAATTTATTTACCAGACCACAGTCAAGTACGTGCATAGAAACACACACAGAAATTCTCTTTTTCTTCATAGTTTAATATTATTGTAATAAATTTCTTTCAAATTCTACTGACCAAGAACAGTTTGGGTAAGTGTCTTCTTGATTGCAGCTGCTAGCAGAAGAGCTATTCCATCTTCAGTGGAACTGAAGCAGTTTTATCATTGATTTAAATGCATTGATTTTTTCTTTGTACAACAGGTACTTAATTTCAGTTGGATTTTTGAGATTTTTGAGTGCAGACAAGAAAATGATAATAAAGTTTTCCCATTGTTGATGGCTGCTTTAGGCAGTATTTTCTCCCTGTCTATTACAATAAAGGTAGTT
>VZTL01058948.1:0-33065 GCA_013400535.1 Scopus umbretta | reverse complement strand
ATGATGGTAGTGAGGGGGATTGCATTGCTTTTCCTCAAGGGCAAATTTAAAAATGAGTAAAGCAGTGGCCTTATGAGCAGTGAGATACCAGGAGACAGACCAGAAAGCTGACAGGTCCTTCAGGGAAAATAGTTGAAGGACTTTGACCGATGCCTAATGGCAAAGTTCCACCTAACTGAATCAGAAGGTTGGGACCCTGAAAAAGAAAAATCATATAGTCAGAGTTGAAAAATAGTTTGATTATATGCATTTTACATGTGTTTAAGAATGAAAATAGAGAAAATATTAAAGCTATAAAGGAGAAAAATGGCAATAATCATAGCGTGAACATTGAGTTGACAGTACTCAGTACTTCACCAACACTCAACAGAAACACTCATCAAATGGTGGTTATTCAATTTTCATTGTAAAGGTAAATATTGGGGTAGGGTATGAGCATGGCAGCCAGTCCGAGCTAAGACCTGCTAGAGTAGGTACTCAGAAATTTGAGATATCCTACCTTTTCTGTGCAAGGATGTTTGTGTTGCAACTCAGAAAAAGGGGAAAGGGAGGTAACAGCGGCCATAGGAAAACAATTTCTCCCACCCTAAAAACAGAGGCAGCCCATTTTGGCTTTGCATTCTGAAGAAAGCAAGACTATATCTCAAATCTTCCTAAGAAGACGGGGAGTTGTTCTTTTCCATCAGCTGGTGGTTCTCCAGTGTATTTCATGGTCAACTGTGAAACACAGTCAAAGAGAGAAGAGATCTTATTTAATAGGAGAAAACAACTGCACTAGCGTACAGAGACATAGGCATGCCGCAGTAGAAAGAACAGTGATTCCAAATATGAAGCTTGATTTTGAAGCAGTAAACTAAAGAAGACCAGAAAGGACTTGTGAATCATACTTAGTTAAATGAATTTGTTTGAAAGTACTTTGTGACAGCAGTGACTTGAAGGCTCAGAGCTTCACATGAGCCTACAGTATGTGATAGAAGATCTGTGGGGTAAGAACCAGCTGTGTTAAGATTAGTACATTGAAATGTATTTGTCTGCTGAATAAAGACATACATCTTTCCTGTTTGGCTGTTCAGTAACTTCTTACTGCTCCTGAATAATTCTTGTCTCTCCCACTTGACGCTGTGTGCATCACAAAGATGTGCAACACTTTACTGTTACTTAGGGATTAAAATATGTAAGTTCAGACATGATTCTGCTTCCTCCACAGCTGCAAGTAAGATTTTTCCTTTAGCTATTTTGCTGTGCGAGTGATGGTTTTAATGTTCTTACCAAACTGTAAACACCCAGCTTACAAAACAGAAGGATGACTAAAATGATGACAACAGCTCTTTGCAATGAGAAGTACAGAAAAAAACTACATCTGGAAGTACATGATGAAAACATTCCTCGCAAGGAACTCTCAGACAAAGAGCATACAAGTCAACTCAGCCAGGATGAGAGAGATTTTAGCTATCAGTTGTGATTGTCTTTTTTTTTTTTTTTCAAATTCCTTACTTATAAGGTGATTTTAAAGTGATTTTGTTTACATCTCTTAATATGTGGATGAGTAGTTCAGTAGCTCCTTTCATGTTTAAAAAAGAAATGTTGCATTATTTTTTAAAATATTTTAATAAATGCAAACTTAGAACCAGGTCAAATACTGCCTTCAGAGACTTGTGTCTTGGAAATCTCAAAAATCTCAAAAATCTCATGTTTTCAGAAAAAAAGGTCTTCATGTAGTATTTACAGGCCAGTTGAAGGACCAGTTTTCTTTTACAGCACAACACCACCAGCACTTATGAAGAACAATATATATGTTTATTAAGCAATAACTACCTTCACACCTGTCTTACCACAAGCCAGTGCTCTTCCTACACTGACAGCTCTGAAACCATGCCATGTCAATGAGTTACAGTTCATCTCAGACAAGTATTAGGGCTAACCTTTGCTAGCTTGTGACTTTTGTGAAAGTAGTGGGTATGTTTTGTAGGTCCATATCTGAAGTATGAGACATGGCAACTTTTCAAGAAACTAGTGGTCAAGGCATAAAGTTCCTTTTCTGAGTGAAAATCTGAGAAGGGGGAAAAATTATTGCATATTGGAAAAAGACTTCAACATTTCTTCAGACAAGAATCCTCAAATGTTGTTTACAGAAATTGACACAATATTTTTGCTTGGCTTTTCAAAACAAACTCAAGATGACGTTCCACAAGCTCTGTGAACCCTGACAGCCCCAGGAGCCAAGCAGCTTAGACTCATCCCATGGCTGGAAAACTGGCTCCAGACAGGCAAACTGCTGGTGAGGTAGGCAAGTTTCCATGGAAACCTGCCTAGTTTCTGTCAAGAGTAACTAAGAAAAACCAACTTGTTCCCACAGAATGTTTTGATGATATTGAATCAGCATATTTTCAAACAGTTCTATTAATAAACTACCTAGACTTGTATCTGGGAGCTAGTTTTGAAAGACTGACTTTACAGAGTAACACATTGTGATCTCAAAGAAAGTGAATGAGTCTGCTACTGACTTTCTTATCAGGAGTTAATCTCCCAAGGCATCATTCTTTCCACCTGGGCAAAACCCTGACACTCTTCTACATGTACATATATAATATATATGCAAGTGTGTATGTACACACAGTGGTGTAAAGTGGCAGAAACCCACAAAGTCCACCTTAAAGAGTAAACTCTCAGCTCCTTCCTTTCAGCATTATGCTTACTCATGTATTACTATTAATTCAGTGACTGTAAAGAGGTTTCTGAGCATAGATGAAATAGACCTTTACAGTTCTATTATTAAAAAGTTATTTGAATAGCCTTCTTTTTTTTCCTGGAAGGCTGGTACAAGGTTTCTAACACAATGTTCTATGGTAGAGCTTTTAAAGAGCATAACAAAACAGGCACATGGGTGATAAGACATTGCAGTGTTTCAGCAAAACATTAGTAAATTCAGGATTATGCATTGTGAAGTAGAGGAGGATGCACAAACTGAGATAAGAGAGTAGTACACTAGCACTTAAAGTTACATTACCTTGGTGACTAGTCTCTGCTGTGATAAAACACAGGGCAGCAACAGATGATAGCCCACATCTATCACTAGAAACCACCAGAACTACATGTTGTCTGCTGAAGATTGAGGCTGTATTTTATAGCCTTTGAAAGGAAAGCATACAATTGGGGAACATGCAATATGCCTTTCACTGTAATAGCAGTAATATGATATGTTCCTCAATTGCAAGTAATTTATACCCTTGAACATCACAGATGGAGACCTCAGGAAGTACAGTTTCTTTCACAGTCAGACTTTCTTACATTCGTTTGGTTTGCAGGAAAGATTACAAAATTATTATATTGACATGATTTCTCACAACTCTTCAATCTACAGATCTTTATCTTTCAGTGTACGAGTATGGATTTCTTTCCACAGTGCTTTTTGTTTGCCTGTTTCTCTTTGTGGGTGGGGTGATGGGAGGTAAAATTAGATTTTACCACCATGCAGTTTACTCATTCTACACCTGAGAACCTCCAGGGCATGTTCTATAACATATTGCTTCCAGGGTGCTAGCTTTAGTTTCGATGAAAAAGAGGAGGTACATGTACGGCTAGCAGTCCTTGTGCATTAATGCATTCATGAAAGCAAGCAAGCTAAATTTAAGATTAAAAATTATGTGTTTACTTTTTTCTGGTAGTAAAATTTTGTTGAGATTCTTCTTAGTCTTGATAAAATAGAAAGGATTGGTGGTTTTGTCTGAATGGAAAAGTATTAAAAAAAATTGCTTGTGACAGTCTTTAAGAGCAACTTTTCTGGTAAGACAGCATTATACAATTAAATCAGAATTCTTACATGATGCTTCTCACAGATACTTAGGAATTTGCAGGAGTAATAACCTCTTTAGAACCTTAATATCATTCATAAATATAGAAAGCTATACTAGAATTCTTATAGGAAACACCAGAACTAACATTTCTTTGAAATATAAAGCTAATTTGTCTAGTGGTGTTGCATACCTAATTACTATAGACCTAATTACTAGTTAATGTAAAAAAATCATTAGACAAAAGCACTAACAGTCATAGATCAATTACATACAGTAAAGGCACACGTAACAGTGCAACCTAATGTAAATAAACAAGCTGGACACTGCTGTGTTGCCAATGAACTATTGCATCATTATGAAGTATCACGCAAACTGGAACAGAAGATAAAATTTTGCCAGAGTGTGTACTTTAAGACTTGGCACTAGCTTCATTTCATTTCATTACTATTCTTAATCACTTAAAAAGCATCCAGAACAGCAGGATATAATCTTTATCATATCTGACATCAGTAACTTAAGACAGATAATGAGATATTTCTTGGTATCTCACTCCCTTAAGGCCTTCTCAGTTCAGGGCAAAGGGTTCTTTGGAATATCAAACCTAATAAAGACTTAGTTAAGATTTGGTTAGGTACTGGAAATAAGGCTGTAATTTTTTTTAGCCAGGGAATTACATTTTTTTCCTATATAAAAATGAGGCTTGAAGTTCAAAGAGGAAATAACAAGACTACTTTGGCACATAGGATTACAAGGCTGTTTTCTTTTTCAGATTTAAGCACTACAGCTTTTACGTGAGCATGTGAGTTATGATACTCCCTACTGACTTAACTGTACTAGCAATGTTTATTATGCTAGCTTCCCTCTCTTGGTAAATAGACTGTATATAGACAAATCACTCCACCGCGATACGTTAAATCTTCAGGCTGATTCTAAGGTCAGTGATTCCTATGTGGCTTGTTCTACTATAGTCTGTCTCCCAACATGGAAAAATAAGCTCTCCTCCTCTTTTAAAATCTCCCCATACAAATTTCTGCTTGATGAAATTTCTAGCTGTTTTCCTAGTGAGCTCCAACGCTGCTGCCATTATGAAGGACTTAACCTCAGAAGAATGTCCCTCTTCTGCTAGTCCTTCATGCTACTAAAAGTGCAGCAAGCTCACTCCCTTAATTAATATTAAAAAATCAAATCAAAACAAAACAAAACCCCTTGAGGACCTATCACCTGGAAAGGCAAATATATAGGTACAGGCTTGTCTGATTCCTAGCCCTTTAATGAGCCAGACTTAGGTTCACAGGGTAATTTAGGTTCATAGGGTAATTTAGGTTCAAAGGGACCTCTGGAAGTCATCTAGTCCAAACTCCTACTCAGTGCAAACTCATCATGTATATGACAGTTTTAAACCAATTTCAAGAATGTTTATATCTATGGTTTCTGTACGTAACAAGGTTAGACTGTAGACTTTGTCTAAAATCCAAACAAAGGGAAGTGAAGACTTCTTTAACTGTATAATTGTTTATACTGGCTATTGTTTACATAGGTACTTCATACAACCTGTGCAAAATAGTATTTTCTTGTCAACATTATTGAGATTTTGTGCCTGAAATGATTTTTTTTTTCTTATAACTACTCTGCAAAGATATTTCAATACATAGCATCTGGTTGGAACACTAAATTATTTCAATGTCAAGAAAATATGCATCCTTCATTTTTCAGCAAGTTGCAAAATAGCTGTTTCTGACAGAAGACCAAGCGGTAGCAAACAAGAAAAGAGAAAGAGAGAAAGAGAAAGAGAAACAGATTTATTTAGAACATCGTGAAAATTGATTGTACACACTTGTAAGTGCTCCCACACAAATTTTCTCACACTTGATCTTTTAGCATCCCTTGGATTAGTTAACAGTTTCTATTACTTCCAAACTAACCAGTCAGTAAAGGTATGCCTTAGACATTTCTGCTAAACAGGTGTTATTTTATTTGAACATAAATAAGATATATTGTGGCCTTAAAATCTACAACTAGTGTTGCGTATTCAGTTTTACTCCCAGTTATTTTTAAAGCAAGCTTGTAAATGATCTAAAGCCAATTTTTGTATTTACCAATATTTTAACTTGCTTATGATTAAGCTTCACTTGCCTTCCTCCAGATTTGGTATTGACTTAAAGATTGCAGAATATTTCAAGTTGATCTCCTTCTTCAGTAAAATGCTTTGACTGTTGACATATGTGATACGCAATAGTTTTACTTCCTGCTCATCTTCCAAAGTCCATGGGACCAGATTCCATCTGTTGTGCATTACAGACAGACAGGAGGATGTGTTGACAAAGAACCACCAAGCCTTTCTAAAGACTGGGAAGAGAGGAATTAAAAAATAACTTTAGATAACAGCATGCATCAACTCTCACTATTTAGTCACACTCTTGCCATGATTTACAAGTACTACAAGGTATTTGATAAATAGAAGTATGTACAAGAAAGTGAAAGGACCTAAATCAATTAGTTGCACAACACACAAGGAGAGCATAACCTAGCATTAGTATAGTTTCAGTGTATGGTTTTAAAATGTAAGGCTCAAACTAGAGTCACTTTATATGCATTCCATCTTTCTTTCTCTTCTTAAATTTAAAATGTGCCCTTTATCTCTCTAGCATAAAGCACAGACAAAGATTCATACACACAGAATTTTGTCATATAATGCGTGTGTGGTTTAATATCTCTCAGATTACTTCTGGACTTCTTGTCTTCCAGTCCTTGTTTCACCTAATTTTCCCCCAAACACTGGATTAACCCAATACCTCAGAATGGAAATTACATATGAATTTACTGAAAAAATACACTATTAATACCTTTGACACGTCTAATTGATAACTTTATGGAACACGGATGATCTTTTGCTCTCTCTTGTGGACATGTCTGAACAATACTAATTTAATTCATCAGTAACATATTTAATTTGTCTGCAACTTACACAAAAGATACCTCACTTTGGAATCTCTTTTGTCCATTCCATNGGGGGAGTTGGGCGGGAGGCAGTGATCGCTGCTCGGGGACAGGCTGGGCATCGGTTGGCGGGTGGTGAGCAATTGCATTGTGCATGACTTGTTTTGTATATTCTATTATTATTATTATTATTATTATTATTATTATTATTATTATTATTATTATTATTATTATTATTATTTTCTCTTTCTCTGTTGTCTTATTAAACTGCCTTTATCTCAACCCATGGGTTTTAGGTTTTTTCAGTTCTCTCCCCCATCCCGCTGGGTCAAGGGGAGGGTGAGCAAGCGGCTGTGTGGTGCTTGGTTGCCGATCAGGGTTAACCCACAACATAAATCTTGGCATCGATCTCATACTTTTTAAAAAGAAAGCAATATGGAAAATTATTACCTAGCAATAAGATTTCATCCAGGATGTAAAATTGGAAGTGAGATTACTGGTTGATTTCTAAGGCACTGAAACGTGTTAGTGTTTCTACAGTGGAATTGAATAGAGACATGCTGTAAAGGAGATGAAGATTCCTTCCCTAATCTGAGTGTGTTTTGGTATTATGTTTGGTTGATAACCCACATGAGCTGAGACTATTCAGGATGTTAATGTTGGCTATGCTGATATTTTCTTTAATGTTGGTGATTTTATCTACAGGAAATGCATTTAAGTAACAATCACACTTGTATCTTATAGTTGCCCCCTTCGTCCCTTTTTTCAGTGTTGATGTTATAGATGTTGGAATAAGCCGGCAAGTGCTCTCAAGTACAAAAAATGTAGGTTCTGCTAAAAAGAGATGGGACCTTTAGGTTTGAACTAAAAACCACCTGCTGGCCCCCACAGTAGTGAAAAATTTGTCAGGCTGTAGCCTACTAAAATCCAACTAACATCACCTAATGTATGAAAATCCATTACAAAAGTTCCCTTTGTGTATAGCCTTTTCTGTAATATCACTTCTGAAAGCAAAAGAAACAAGAACTAAAAAAAAAAATCTGTAATGGTCTTTATTCCTCTTGGGACATGGCTGTATTTACTTCCAAATTGCCAGTTGAAAAACACTCCAGGCACCTGTGGATTGTTTCCTCACACAGTGACAGCAGCTGCTATATCAGATCCCCAGAGGACTGGAAGCTCTTTTGCAGGGCCTTCAACTGAAAAAATGCCCTTACAATGGGTTAATGGAAAAAGAACAAACAAATAGAGTTCTTGAATACTGTGAAATGGGAACAATTACCCTCTCTCTCTTTCCCCCATCCCTTCCTTCCCTTTCCCCCTCCAAACCACCTTTGTTTCCCACTGCGATTTTCCCCCAAATCTTTTAACATTTGGAAATCAGTAATAAATGCATAGCAAAAAATAAGAGTTGGTTTTTTTTTTTTTATTTATGAATGATCATCAAATGATGTTGAGTTTTCATTTGCAACTTGACGAAAATATATCCTATTAGGAAAGGGTAGACTTCCTAGCCAATGAGGTGCTTTTGATGGCAAGGAACAATTCAGCCAGAGACTTAACCATGATGAAAAAAGTCATATTAAGTATCTGTTAACATGTTTTATTTAGTCCTCTCTCTTCACATTTGGAATACATTCACACTCTTTTATTATATTATTGTATTTTCATATTGCACTTGGAAAAGGGGATAGATGCTGATCAGTTAGAATCATAGAATCATAGAATAACTCAAGTTGGAAGGGACCCATAAGAATCATTGAGTCCAACTTTCTGCTCCTTGCAGGACTGCCTAAAACTAAATCATATGACTAGAGAGTGTCATCCAGATGGTCCTTGAACTTATATATGTTTATATATATATATATATTATGTATAATGTATGTACTATATAGTTCTTATATTTGTAGCCTGAAACCCCATGAAACATGAAAGGAAAAATTCTGGAGGTAGCAGATTCTGGATTAGGTTTTCCTAGCTAATGATCTTTCTTCAGGGCAGAGGCATTCGTATGCAGCGGTTTCAAATATCTTCATTATTAAAAATCTAGAAAACTGAACAATGAACTTTTCATCTCAGGAAACAAGCTGATCTGTTTTCCTTCAGGTTTTTTAAAGTTTGGAAAGAAATTTCTCCAGGCCTAACCTTTCTGATCCCAAAAGCAGACAGCTGTCACATGGATTGATGGGTATTCTCATAGTTATGCTGCAACTGGAGTGCACAAACACTCTCTTGTCCAAAATTCTAGCTATTTGAATTCACTAAAACATTGATTTAACCTTCATAAAGCCCATTTGGGTAACTTTTCCAGTACATAAACACTAAGCCAGAGTACACTGAAATGTGAAGAATGGGATTTTCCTGCCTACATTAGCTTCCTAAACCAGCCCTACATTCCTAAATCTCACAGATTCATCTTTGCTTCCCCTGCATCCCCTATTCCCACTGCTCACAAATACTAGTAAATTCAGGAGTGTCTGGCAATTTTCCTGGGAACTGGAACATGATTGAAGTGTATGCTTGTATGCTGATAAAAATCAATTAATTTCTGTGCAGAGTTTGATAGTTAAAAGATGGCAAGGACCATTCCCACACAGCAGTCTGCATGTAGCCACTCTATTTCGACAAGAAGAACGCTTTGCTAGCATAAGCATGGGTTGTTTTTATACAGCTGCAGTCTGCATGTTTTTTTTTGCCTGAGCCTTCTGAG
Source organism: Scopus umbretta (assembly GCA_013400535.1). NCBI lineage: Eukaryota > Metazoa > Chordata > Aves > Pelecaniformes > Scopidae > Scopus > Scopus umbretta. The sequence continues at coordinate 23,624 of VZTL01058948.1, read as the reverse complement.
TGGTACCATTAAACCTACTCAGCAGTCTTCTCTGCTACTTCCGAAGTCGAGAATCTTGAAAGGATCTCTTCCAGTGACATGATGTCTCCCCAAACAGAGCGTGAAAGGCAGGTAAAGCTTCCTAGGAACAGTTTTTGCTGGAAACATAGTTACACAGCTGGCTGGCAGCCCTCTCTTTTCTCATGACAACATAGTTGCAATTAATTCTCTGTTTAGGCTGAGGCTGATGGTGTGTCCGGTACTGGAATAATAGATTGTCTCCTGTTGCGTCAGCCCTCGGTTGTAGATGCTTTGCCAACTGGAATATCAATGCTGGGGCATAAAAAAAATAGTTATCTGAGCTGGGAAACTACAGAGTAACTAAATACAATAATTTGTTTTGAAGAGGACTTTATCTACACTTTGGATGCCTTGAGTTATGTTAGACAAGTCCTACTCTAACTATCTTCAATGACATCTAAGTGAACTTTTAGTTGAAGAGTTTTAACCAGCTTTACCAGGCTTTAGGTTTACGAATCTTACCTGAATAACCTTGACTTGGTTTCCTCCTCTGGAGTTTTTAATTTTGCTAGGAAGAGATGAATTGGCTTTCTGATTCTAAACCAGAAGGTTACTTGCTTAGAAGGAGTGACTCATACAAACTTTACAAGGAAAGCTAAGAAAAAAATCCTCAAAAGACAATAACAGGTGGATTTCTATCACAGCTGTTCTGAAGAGTTTGTAGTTTTATGGTCCAGTTAGACATTAAAGTCACTCAAGCATTGCTTCCTTAGTGGCAGGTTGCAATTAAATAAAATATGAAAAATAAGCTATATAAACATTTTGCCAGACTTTAGTGAAATCTATAGGATTAATAGACATTTGTATAATACATCTAAAACATCTTATAATTCCTTAGAAATTATAGAAAGCAGTTTTTAACATTCTCTGTACTGAGTCACAAAAGCAAGTGAAGAATAATTTCTGGGTGTTGAAATTAGAAGCTATCACACACCCAGTTCTTCTGATTACTGAATGAGTGCTAATGTCAAGTAAAATTAGTGGCTGATTAATTAAAAAAAAAAATCCAAAAAGACTAATGATTAAGAGCTTTGCAGTGTGCCAAAATCACAAGGACCAGACCTTCTACACCCAGTTCTCCAGAAGGCTACAACCTGTTGCCAGCATGATTCTACCATGCACATATAACTAAGGAAAAATGCCTAGCTGCTTGTATTCTAAGGTAGCAAAATATCTGAGTATTGCCATCTTGATTAGTTGTCTCATTCTTAAAATTGCCATTTTAAATATCACCAATAGAAAACTAAATTAAAGCTTTGTATATTTCTGGGTTGAGATTTTCAGAATATCTCAAAACACTAGGGCTCAAACTACAGAGGCAGGTGCACAGGCACGCGATGGATGCCTAAACGTCTTTGAGGCCTACAGTCTTGAGTCTGGAGGTGCCACTTTGGCTACGCACGCAAGGCAAGCTCTTTGGGGGAATGCCACCTAATCTTTCAAAACAGAGCTCATTGCACATTTGCTCACCTGACACAAACGCCTTCGACAGCGATTTCAAAGCACCCCATCAAATGGCACCCAGAGAAGTATGGAGTCAGATGCAAGCTGCAGTCAGTTGCACGGAGAGCGGACGGGAGGAACATGCAGAGCTCGGGGGAAACCCCTCCCATACACCCATGCCACCATGGCGGGGCTTCCTGGAAGCTTCTGGGCGCCCCTTGGGGCAGCCCCTCCCCTCAGAGCAGCCCCGCCGGGCCAGGCTCAGCCAATGGGCGTCGTGCTGGCGCCACGCCTCCCCCCCCCCATTGGTGTGTTCAAACTCCTCCAACGGCCTTTGGCTCCCTGACACGGGGCGCTGCCGGGCTCCCCTCACAGCGGCGACGGCACCGGAGGGATGGCAAACAACGGATGAGAGAGGCGGGTCTCAGCCGCGGCACCCACCCGGGTCACTTTGGGACCGCTGGCTGCACTGCCCAAGTGCAAAATGAGGCTCCGGCATGCTCTGGTGCATGCTGTAGCGCACCTGTGCCACCGGTTGGTGCCACGGAAAGCCCTCAGGATCCTGGGACCAGGCATGTAAGCCACACTGCACGGACACTAGCAGGTGCTGGGTTATTGTGAGTGCACAAGTGTTAAAACATAGGCAGATCTTTATAATGTCAGGATGGCCTGAAAGCGTCACCACTACAAGCTCATCTTTGATCAAGGGCTCATCAGTGCCAGACAAGTATGCAAAATGATGAATGCTCATAAAACCCCAAATCGTGGGAAATAGTTTCTAACTATAATTGCAGTCTGTATTTCACCCCCCTAGCCTCCCCCCCCAACTCCCGCCCCCCAATGTGAGTGCTGGCCCGATAGAGAAAAAAATCAGGCAAACATTGTCCAGTTGTTAGAAATGCTCCTACGGTTGTGCTACATTGCCCTCTGCCCTCCAGGCAGAGCTGTCTTTCAGAGGAGAAGCCAGGGCACTCAGCCAGACCCAATACTTCAGACTATGTAAGTCCTCAGTGCATAATACATGCAGAGAGGGAGACAAGCAATTTGAGAGGCTGTGAAATACTTTGGAAGATAGATGTAGGCAGTGGATTTATTAACTGGCTTTCGTCTCTGAAAACTGTTGGCCTTTCATGATCAGCCAAAATATGAACCCTGAGAGCTAATGCTCTACTACAGGGAAATATTTAGCATGCTGGCATTTATTCTAAATAGAGCAATCCCTTACAAATTCCTAGCCTCCTACGTTTTCACTTCTAGGGAGAAGAATATTGTATAGTGCCTGCCTTTCTTCTCACTGTGCTGTGTTCCTAAGTCATATTGCCCCATCAAATAAGTCAGCTAGCTCACCATATGAACCAAGTACTTTGAGAATACAGGTATGTTGAGATTCCAACTACAAAAGAACCTTATCTTATTCTGTCCCTCCTCTGCAGAATGAAACTCTGCTTTTTCTATCAGTCCTAAGGCCAATCTCTACTTTTCAGCGTACAACAGTATGTCTTATTGAGCCAAGTTCTTGCTTATCGTTTAGGCTTATTATCAGATTTAACTGAAGAACTGTGTAAACTCAAAGTGAAGGTCGGAGGTCTCAAAGCTGTATGGCCAATTTTTTATCATCTTAAAAACAAACTGAGAAGACTTTATAAATGCACCTAACCCACACATCAGAAAATTAATAAAATCTAGTACATTATTATAAGATAATTAAATAGACACAAATACGGAAGTTTCTCAACTTTTCTGGTCTATAAGACTGGAGTTTGTATTTTTAACATAAAAATTCATCCCTGTTGAATTGAAACTCCAAATACATTGCTAATTTAGGCAGGTGAGGGAGAAGCAGCAGTGGTTTGTATATGACAGCTTTTCCCAAGCTTGCCATGTGAAAGAAGTCATATTGTGAAACTATCATATTATTTATTAAAAAATTAAATGTCTGGCTTTTAATTTGGATGGAAAGATCAGGGATTCAGATAAGTTCCATGTACATGTTATTTATACATTTTGTCATCCACCCAAACCCAAAGTTTTTTATTGGAATTCTGTTGCTCATTCTCAAAACCCAGTGGCAACCAGAGGCGAGTGGGCACAGAAGCGGTGCTAATGTGATCCAAGAGCAGGGGTCTGTCCTTGGTAATGAAGCTTAATTCATCTATGATAATCTTATGCATAGGTCTTCCGTTTCATTTGTATTCACAAAGGCCACTGCCACCAACAAAAAGGGTGTTACTGGGACAAATAGCAGGAACTTTGGAGTTTATCTGAGTTCCTCTTCTTACACTACTTGATTTTCCTAATGTGAATGACAGTGCAGTTCCAACTGAGCCTTAAGGAGGTTTGAAAAGAGGTCAACAACTTTTGAAAGCACTTTTTCAGAGACTTGTTCCTGGCATCCTAGATACAGAACTGGACATGATTAGAATGGGAAGTGAGGAAATCATGGAAATTGTGAGTATTTTTCAGACATAGGAGAGAGTTACAAAGGAGACCCTCATCAAGTAAAAAGTGATTCATTATTGACACTATTGACCCAAAGCAATACCGAAATTCTTGGAGTTCCCTGGTGAACTAGTAAAACTAATGCAGATGTGAAAATCCTACAAGAATTTACGTGGTGCTACTCTGTGTAGAAAAGATGAAATTGATAGGTCCAACTCACAGAAAAGCTTAATACAGCCTAGGGAGTGACTAAATATAGATGAAGTCTGGAAAGGGCTTGATAGCAAATTAGCTTTTTTCTTTATTTCAAAAAAAACCTGGTATGTAAACACTGTGAATAAATAATTATCTTTTACAAATATTTTCTCTTAAGGATACCCTTCAGAACATTTCTTTTGTAAAATATTCAAACCAGTATGATCACTTCTTCTACTGTTACCTTTAGATTTGCATGAGCGTAATCCAAACATAATGGCAAATTTTAAAATAATCTGACTGCCCTTTATTCTGAATCTTTATAGATTTATATATAATTCTGTATGGAAAGGAAACCAATTTTTCCACTGCACTGTGTGGGAAAATTATTTCTTAGAACTTTTTCATTATAACTATTATTTTCCAGGCAAATATATCTGTATGTTGTTGATTTTTGTTGATGGGGGGCAATGGAATAGTAATAATCAGCTTGCAGGCAGCTTTCAGTGACTTCCTGTATTACATTTCAAATCAACAAAGTAATCATCAGGCATAATGATCACTGTTTGTCTCCATTCAGGCTCATGACCTTTAGATTGCCCATTAAAGAAAGGAAGACCAGTTCCTATCCATGTTTTGGCAATAGAAGAGATTTTCCTGCTGTAGATACACATTCATTCAACAGAAGCTGCAGCCCAATTGACGTCCATCTGATCTGGAAGTTTCCTTCCTCTTTACTGGAATAGGAAGCACATATAATTATGGGCTAGTCCTCCACAAAATTAATTTGTTTTAAGGGAGGAGATTATAAGAGAGGAAAACACTGTCTACATAGATAGATGTGCTGAACTTTAAATTACCACTGAAAGGAGACAAAAAGTTGTGTTGCATCTTTATGGCTTTTGAACAGACATATTTGTTGCCAAAATGAATTCAAATCCACTAACAGATGAAGTAACATACTACAGCTCTTGTGGCACTGTCCCTCTACTTATGACACAGTTTGCGTGCTGGGGAAAACAAAAGATAACTAGACGGGATGAGAATAATACAAGAATTACAATTCTGTGTAACTTTGAAACTTCTTCACTTGCCTTTAAGTGGATATAAATCTGTAGTAAGCCATACTCTCCAATATAAATTCTCACATAGCAGTGGGAGACAGCTCTCTCCTTCCTACGTTCTCATTCACCAAAATGAAATGAACAAACACTTTATATAATAGCTGAACAGAATTTTACGGTCTAGTATTTGCATTACATTTCCAATAAAGGACAGCTCACCACCTTCAATAAAGTAGTGAAGTCTGTCTCAGATTATAGAGCTCTTGATTGCCAAGAAAATTAAATGCCAATTGTTTAGCTGGGGTTTCCCAAGAGCAACTGCATGTGCAAGACTCCAAAAGCGGAGTAAATTTGGCAGTCAAGCTCCAATGCTGTGCAGCAGACACATGCCAAAGAGAACTGTTGTAGTATAGGCTGTCTAGAGATTTCTGGAAAAACTGGTACTCGGAGCACAAAGAAAGGGAGCTTCAGAGAGACATCTCTCCTTTCTTTGACAGCTGGGCCATAGATACATAGTGGAAGCTGATCTACAGTTTTGCTGTTTTGCAGAAAGTTCTGTATTCAGGAAACTGCAGGATCAAAAGAACAAAACGCAAACCTCAGCTGACACTGAGGATGCTTATGTATATACAGAGCAGCACTTCAGTGGCATGCTGTTTGAATTCTTCATTTTCCCTGTAAGTTTTGAGGAAAAGCCCAGAGATTAGTAACAACTACATCTTTCTCTTTCCTCGGATTGGGAAAACTTAGGGAGTTACTTTTCAGTTCTTTGTCAAGGAGAGTTCTTCACTGTAAGAAATAAGTGACACAAAATTTGTGTCACTTTTGTTGGGTGTGAGTCAGTAGAAACTACAGATGTCTCAGCTGCCCATTTCCTCCCCTGACTCCCTTTATGAGTGAACCCCACTTCAGCTGAAACCCATGCAATTCAGTAGCAGAAGTTAAATTCTATACACGCTATATAGATTCTATATACCCTGTATCCATATATACACACACACACATTCTGTAAACTATGTTGGTGGCCCTCTTGGGTTTGGTTACATTTTGAACTGATAGTAAAACAAGAAAAGTTCTTTTAAAGCACAATTAAGTATAAAAGAAATCTACAGAGAGGGCAGGAGGGTGGTTGTGGCTCTATTAAACACATGTGGAAATGAAAGGACTGCCCTAGTCTAAAGAAGTGTTGAATAAACAAAAGTGGTAGAATCTATGGTGGAGGCCAGGCCGCATCAGGAGTGGTTTTGCTCAAGGGAGGAAAAATACTTCAGACTAGGGAATGATTATAAGTAATGTGAATGAGTGGGAGGAAAGACCTGTGCACACAGTGTTTTCAGTCAGCTTTATGCCATCAGTGCTAAAATCTTGCTTTTTGAGAACCTAGAAGATTTTTAAGTGTTCTGGCTCTATCTCTGAAAGTAGTGTCAATACTTAGGAACTCACACTTTTAAATGAGTGAGAACACTAGCTTCACAGTATGCAGTTCAGTACCTGACACATGGACCTCCCTCCCCGGCCTTTTGGAAGGGAACAACTGATCAGAGCTGTGGCAGAGCCAATGCAGACCTTTCCTCTTTCTTAATTTATAAATGATGTGAAGACTATGTTCTTCTGATTCTTAAAGAACAGACCACTCTGCTGTACACACATTTATGTAAATACTTGTGGTTATATCTGATGAGCACATCTATCACAGAAGAAGAGGAGAGTATTTTGAACATTGTTATGTTTTACTTCTTTCCTCCTGGCTACCTAATATGTGAAAGAGTATGTATAGGCTGGTGTGTAAAGAAGTTATAAGCAAGCAATGGAATATAAGTTATGCTTTTCACCATTACGGATGATAACAGAATGGAAAGGTCTGTATATTTCTGTGCAAAGACAAGTACAGAATAAAAAATACAATGACATGCAGAGAGCAAGAACCACAAGTTGCATGAGAAAAGACTGTGGTGTTGAGGAGGGTCATCACAACTGTTTTTCAATTATGTAAAAGGACTTTGCAAGAAGAAAGAGAATAAGGTGTCCTCCATGACCAAAGAAAATAGGATTTGGTGTAACAGACATAAATTGTAGCAAAAGATATTCAATATAGACCTAAGGGGGGAAAAAAGTTAAAATACCAGCATTTTAAAAATAATTATCATGAATAATTTGAATAGATTCATTGCAGAGGTTGTAAAGTTTGTCTCATACACTATCTTCCAATACAATCTCATTACCTCTTAACCCCACCTGTAGGCAAAGCAAAGGGATAGACCGGAAAAATACCTTAATATCCTTTCTTGCCCTGCTATTCAATGATTTTCAGAACACTTGCTGATACTTCTCTTGCCTCATAAAAATGGAAAATGCACATCCTTCGCATAGCCTCCTCTTTCACTTTAGTTCACCAATAAACATCTCCCAGTAGATATTGCCAATCAATTTCCCCTAAGACTGAATGATAACTTAAATCCTACACTTTGACATGCTTGGACCTGCCTTTGCATCTCCTTCACACATTTGAATTTCTGAATTGCATATGAATTTTTCTGTCACATATTATACATGTAAGCATAGGTTGGATCTTTGGGTATGCAAAATTAAATTTAAGTTACAGATAAAAAGTAGAAACCATTTAAAAGTGCACCTACATAAGCAAACAAATTTTTATAAGGAAATAAACTTAACACACTACTGTCTTTTAAGATTTTTGTACGTGTATTACTGGATTAAGTTAAAACACTTTTCAATCACCATTATGAGAATATCTATATTCATGTATGAATAAGAACTAGAAATCAAATGAACAAAGAAGTCAAGGCCAAATATTCTTAGGCAAGGTATATTTTCAGGATCTAAAGTTTGTTGCAAATTTTGTAGCCAACTCATGCATTTTTATTGCTACAAGCAAAACCTCACATGAGGCTATACTGAAATTTTGAATGGCTGTAGGCTCTCCTATTTCAAGATAAAGGTTTGGCAACTTCTCACAAACCCAAGACTTAGTAACTTTAGGTTATAAAACAGTTGAAAGTGGACTACATTTAATCCTAAAAGGTTGTAATTTAAGGCATTTGTGACTCTTGGATACTTTTACTCTATATTACCATTTTAAAATTTCTGTACAAATTTGTAGTTTTTGCATTTATTAAGTTCTCTTGCTGATTTTAAGCAGCGGTGTCTGAGCAAAAGTTGTTTTATAACTTTTAGACTCTGACCTCTGGAAAGCATTTATGTTGTTTATCATTGAAAAACAGACAAAGCCCCTCTCCTCCCACCCCGCCCCTCCACCTGGTACCATTTCCTGAGCTTTAAAAGTAGGATACTCACACATCTCAAAGCAGAAATAACATAGAATTTTTTCCGCCTGGTCTGTTCATGTTTTTCTTATTTGTACACTGATCCACTCAAGTAGAAGGAAATTGTGTCCTACATGTGACCTCAAAGTTTAGACAAGTTATTTGCTTCCCTTTCTATCAAAGGCTAAAATGTCCATACAAATATGAGCACCTAGAAAATGGCTGAGAACTGTACTTTATGTGCCTATAGCTTGTAGGTTTCAATTTTCAGCTGTAACTGATAGAATGATTGCAGTCTATTGGATTTTGGATCAAAATCTGATCTCATTCCAGAATCAAGTTATGCTTGTATAAGTGAAATCATATTTGAGACTTATATGACATTACATACTATTAAAAGAAACCATTATTTGCTTTACAGTGACCGTCGTTCTGAGATATGTTGTGCACTCTTGGTGTGTGTGCATATCATGAGCTCAAAAATATCACAATGAGAATTATTCTGGCCAGCCTCTTTTGAGGCCATAACTGTTAGGTAGTGCACTACCACCCTGTGCAAAGTATGCACACAGGTGATCACAACACCCCAGCTTTACTTTCTTTGCCAAAGCACAGGCCAAGCACATTCTTCATTCTGAAGTGGAAAATGACAATGGGCTGTGGGATACAGTGACGAGGCTGAGTTTTATATGGGCTTTCTGTTCTTTTAGCTGTACCTACCCTGAACTACTGGAAAAGAAAAGGCTGTGTAGAATTAAACAAGGAATAGTGATTTTTACACTGGAGAATGCTATCGCTCATTATCTGAAGTGACTACCAAGTACTTGCCTTCCACATTTAAGGAAAAAAGGATAAGATAGCTGCCTTTCCAAAGCAAAGGCTTCACGTGCCCTGGTGGGAGAACCACTAACCTGACACCATGACTCTCATTTGACTAACAGCGCAGCCTCCTGAGTTTTGCCATCTGGTTGCATAAGTTTGGGGACACTTGGGACACTTGCCTCTTCCAGTACCTACAAATTCAATATATAGCCTTTGAGGGACTTAGTTGCCTTAGTTCTATTTATGTTAAAAGATATGCCACTTAGGATTACAAAATGGTGATGCTGGAGAACTGGGTTTAGGAGAAAATGTGTTGAATACATTAAGCAGTTTAGGCAAAATCCCAAAGGAATTTGGAAAAAAATTTGCATGTAGCCTGAGTAGAGTTTGTCTTTGGCGAAGCTGGAGCATGATATATCTGCCACAACGTCTCACAATTTTGCTTTTCTGTAGGCTAAAATGGCTGGAAATAAGTAAGAATTTTTCTTAAGCACCTTATAGAAGTATTGATCAATCGTAAGAAAGTATTTTTAAGAATCTAGAATGGACAAAGGAGAGAAAATGCTCTTAGTGTGAAAACACCTACAGAATTTAAAGGGATGTAGTTGTTTCAGAATGTGAATATAAAGCATGATATTATTGAGGTGGGTCTGTTACTATTACAGGTGCTGGGTGAACACTAATCTAGCCAAGGTTCATGTTTAGGGTTATGTATGCAGTACGTCATCCCTGCAGTACTGTTTGAGCAATAATAAGGCTTTTTTTTTTTTTTTTTTAGATGCGTGACAACTCTGAATTATACAGAATAAGCTACTGCTATCCTCCTGTCCAACTCTGAAGTGACTCCACTACCCATGTAAGAGACAAAGTATTTTGGAAAAGCTCAAGGAACAGTCAGGTTTTGCACATTGCATAAGATCACAAACAGGATTAATTAAAATGAGATCATCACAAAGGAAGGGGAAACTATGAGCATGTTATGGTTATTGTGCCTGGTAGGATGCCCTGTGGAAGGCAGTTGGGGACTACTGAAAAAAATTGGAGAAAAAATCTTTGGCAATTTCATTAAGGGAATGTTATTCCTTCAGAAACTTTGAAAGATCTTAGAAAGAGAACTCATTTTGATTTGGAAGACATCTCTTGTGTCTTCAAAAAATCAGATACTTCTGTTGGGGAGCAGGGGGAAATAAGTAAAGATCCTAATAGTCTTACTTATTAAATACAATCCTGATAAATCACTCTATTTTTATGCTGCCAGGTAAGTGATAATTCAAACCAAAGCTTACATCAGATATGCTTTGTCTCAAAAGAGGAGGACACAGCAAGTGTGTTTTGGACATAACAATCAACTTACTTTGATCACTAGGTAGGCCACCTAAACAACTTGGAATAACATTATTATCAGCTGAGTAAACAATTTGAAAGCTTGATGAAATTTTGTCTGTGTTGTCACATATTGATGAAAACACTTTTTTATGAATACTGTTAACCATTTTCTACTGGAGCTGTGCTACTAAAAAGAATTTAAATATTACATCTTTGAAGTACATTTTATTAAACTTTGGACTGTGTCTAGCACTAGGAAAATCTAAGAACTCTGAAGATATTAAAAAGAGTAGTCTTCACAATTTATATTGAGTCAAGTTATCTCAAAATATGACATATCTATTTACTGGAATTAGTGTTACTATAGAATAGGTCAGCAATAATATCTACCTTTACAAACAAGTTAAAGCTTAATTCCAAGGAAAAATATTTTAATGTTGACAGGTGTCTTCTGTTGCTGACAGAATTAGTTACCAAAAGCAAATTTGATACAATGTTTATTAATATTAAAATAACAACAGATTTTAAACTCTTCCCTTTCTCAAGTATAATGAGCAAACTTGCATATAAACTTTACAAATGTACTTTTGGTTTAAAAGAACACAAATAGTAAATGACATTGTTATGACTGGAATTCTCAGAAACACAAAATCGCAACCCTAACAGTTTCCCAGTTTGATGCAAAGTAGTTCAGAAACTGCAGGAGCAAAAATCAACATTAGTATTAGTTATAAGGACTTCAGCTGTTAGAATATTCAAATCTTACTATTAATTATTTCTAGTGGAACAAAGAGCTGAATATTCTTGAGACACAATCACATTATATTTCTTTACACTAACTATGTACAGGCCACAGATGCAGGAAGAGCTCTTAGTCTGCATACACACTGGAAAGAAAGAAGGAGATTCTATAATGCAAGTAATTTTTAGGTAGTTAGAACCTTTCTTTGATCCAGAATAAAAAGCTGGTCTTTTGTATATCTTTATTTTGTTATGTTTTTTTCTTTGTGGAATATTTTGTGTGTAAACCAGAATCATAGAAAATAAGCTGTGCTGAACAAGTTCTTCCCTTTTCCAGAGTGTGATCCTAATTGATTTTTTTGTGTTTATGTCATCACAGACTTGTTCTCCTCTAAGAAAAATAAATAGTTCTAAAAAAGTGTTGTGCGATATCCAGTGCATCCTCTGAGAAGGAGGAAGCTGGAGGAAGTATCTGAACACATGCTTTAAAGCTTTTCTAAAAACTACTTGTCACCTTACTTATAATACATTTCATGAATATGCAATATAAACAATCACAGGCTAGTTTGATGTACAAAGTCTCTGAGAATGGCTGGATTTTATAGTTCAAAATAGAAAATATATTAGAAGCTTTTTTCATAACATTTGCTTCATTTTTCAATTTTAGGTAAATCTTGAAACTACTTCTCTGAAAAAGCAAAGCATTTCTCATTGTCTGCTTCTTAAAAAAAACCTCCCAAAAAGGTAAAAGAAGGAGGTTTAATGCGCAAAGGGTTATTAGAATAGGCATCAAAACATCACTTTATATCTCAAGATTTACCAAGATGCCTTGGCACAGGCAATGTGGGAAAATGAGAAAAACTGTTACCAGTACAGTACCTACACAGAGGATAGAACATAGCATAAATAGCTGGGTTTCAATCATTTGGCCAGTGGAGGTAAGGACCTTTTCCCCTTTGGTTTTAATATATTCCAAATTTGTCCTCAAGGTTTCCATATCTATTAATAATTCTTGCTACCTGCAAAAATTTATGGAATTCTGTAGTTATAAAGTTCTAGCTATTTAAACAGGCATTTAAAAATATGAATACCTAGTTTGTTAATACTGTCATATTTCACTTCCAGTTCAAAGAGTTACAATCCCTCTTCCTCTGTTTATTACCAGTAGCGAGTGAAGTCTTCTTAAAATAATAGATCTGACTAACTTTCATAGGGAGTATTTTTGTTGCCAGCGCAATTAAGAATTCAAAAATAATCCACAGATCACATAGAACTGTTAAGTTGCAATGATTATGACTGCTCAAAGTAACCTGTGGCCCTGTCTATCAAAGCTGTCATATTCAGTGTGTTTAGAGACATGGAAATTCTCAAACTGTTATCAGCATAGCAGAAAAAAACCCTGACTTCACTGGGACTCTTGCCTCCTTTTTTTGAACATACGACAATCCCTTTTTCTTAGAAAGGAGGAAAACTGCTTTTTAAAATGTTACTTTAAGAGTAAATGTTGTACAATATTAGCAGTATCCTGTTTATCACCTGTGACTCAACAAGCCCCAGTGAGTCACAGTCTTAAGAACGTTTCTGTTGCAACTTCCAGCCTGACTAGAAAACAACATTCTATAAATAATCAAGTCACAAGTACTCAGATGCCGTTTTCCAGATGGGAGTAAAGCATATTCAAGGACTTAGCTGTGTTTGGGACTTAGCATGTATGCCTTTGAAGGGATTAGCCAGTTAGGTTTGGTAAGTTTCATGCACTGTTGTAACCAAAGTAAAAGAAAAATTACAGATTTGCCTCATGAAATTTGGAAAATTACCACAAAGGCTCTATAAGTGAGATGAGAGACATTTAAGTAAAGAAAATTTTCAGTGTCACACCTTGGATATTAAATAAGCATTAGGTGCACAAAAATATATAGTAGATATACTGTGAAGCCACTCCTTCCCTTTTCAAGGACAGTTTGTTTGCTTTATACTAACCTTCAGAAAGACTCCGAGCTTCTTTTCAAGTTTCCCATCTTTCCAATATAACAGCATGTGTTCTCTTGTTTTCAGTTTTCATTGTGTTTTAAGACCTCTCCTTTTTCTCCAGAAAAGACTATTTGGACTATTTATTGGAATTTTTTAATTAAGACTGAGCAATCACCCACTGTTGTGGTTTAACCCCAGACAGCGACTAAACACCACGCAGCCACTCGCTCACCCTCCCCCGCCAGTGGGATGGAGAAGAGAATCAGAAGGGCAAAAGTAAGAAAACTCTTGGGTTGAGATAAGAACAGTTTAATAATTGAAATGTAGTAATAATAATAATAACAACAACAACAACAACAACAATAATGAAAAAAGGAAAATGACAAAAAAGGAACAAAACCCAGGAAAAATACGTGACATAACCACTCACCACCCGCTGACCGATGCCCAGCCTGTCCTCGAGCAACGATCACCGCCCCCTTAGCCAACTCCCCCCAGTTTCTATACTGAGCGTGACGCCATATGGTATGGAATAGCCCTGTGGCCAGGCTGGGTCAGCTGTCCTGGCTGTGCCCCCTCCCAGCTTCTTGTGCCCCTGGCAGAGCAGGGGAAGCTGAAAAGTCCTTGACTGGTGTCAGCACTGCTCAGCAACAACTAAAAACATCAGTGTGTTACCAACATTATTCTTACCCTAAATCCAAAACACAGCACTATGCCAGCTACTAGGAAGAAAATTAACTCTATCCCAGCCAAAACCAGGACACCCACTGTTAAAAATAGTAACTAGAATTATAAACTTGAGGGAAACTTAAGGAGCAGTTATATAATAAACATTATATAATACTAAAAATGACTGACATTTCAAACTGAAATAAATTTCAAACTAGTTAGAGGCTCTAGTGAAAATTGTAACAACATATGAACTTTCAGAAATCTCTTAAACACAGTGGATGTTTCCATTTTTAAGGGAATTACATTTCTTGTTTATTTTCTTATGTTTCTGTGCTTTTGTGAATTATGACCATAATTCATACATTCATAATAATAAATTTATGGAGGTTTACATTCAAACAGAATGAGAACCCTCAAAACCACATATATTTATTTTAAATTTTTTAAAATGCATGTAACTCATCTGCACAAAAATCAGTTTACTTCCATATTTGTGTTATAAACAATCACTCTTTTTTTGGCAAAGAATTGGTTCCCACGCGCAACAAGTAAGGAAAAATTGAAAGACTGGTTTTTGCTATTCTGAAGGTACATTCCAGTCAACACCTTTTAAGTTAGCATGTTTTCATCTGTGATAAAAAACTAGGTCGAGAACTTGAAAAAAAGAAAAGGACAGCAATTAAAGTATCAGATAGGTCATTACAACATAAAGATAAAAAATCGAACACAAATTGTACCTGTTAAACAAATTTTTTGGGGAGGAAAAAATGGGATATATTAAATTCTAGTAATATACTGAGGTTTCCAGATTGCCCCCTTTGTTCACCTAGATGTCAATGAAATAGATGAATATTCAAGACTGCTAAATCTCTGTTTTAGTTAGGTAATCCTTTGAGATAATTTTTAACACAGTCACTGTATTTAGTGCACTAGTTTTCTAGAAAAGCCACATTATAAGCTTATGCAGCAAAACCTATCAGAATTAAAGAAGCCAAGCAGAAATGTTTTTTTCAGATGCTGAATGAATGAATGTTGGAAATAATTGCTGTTGGCAAAAATAATAAAGTAATGTTTACTCTGGATTCCCCCCAAATACTATGGATTCCCTTTAAAACACCTTATGGACAGTTTTTAAGTTATACAATCTGGTATTTTTATAAATTGAAGAGAATAGTTGAAAATGAAGGCAGATGCATCTGCTGGTCTCATAAGAGGAGTATCAGGAAAGTACTCCAAAGCACCTGTGAAGACAACATAGACATTTTTCAGGTAGAACACTTCATCTTCAAAAAAATGAGATCACACCTCAGTCATAAGAAATCATAGCTCCATTTGAACTTAAAAGCAGAATGACAGACAGGCATCATTTATTTGAAAATTAGTTTGAAATCACTATTTTTTTGGAAGGAGGGAGCTTAGCCCACTTGTTTCTGTTTCTGTGTACACTTAGAAAATGGACCTTGCTGTCCTTCACATTTCTTCCAGAAGAATACATATAACTGGACATGCTATATTCTGCCAACCTTGACTTTCTGCTCTTCATTCAACTATGGTTACGTTCTTACAATTTAAGTCAGTGTTTGCAACATTTGCTCCAGAGTCCAAATGCTTTCCCTGATGCCCGTAGATTTCCAGAAGAATGTCTTTTGGAAAGGCTGAGTTCAATATGATTCCCTCCTGATGCTCACCAAAGTCTGGTCTCTTTCTTGGTAGTAAGAGCAGAAAGTGAGCTGGCTCAGAGCTGTAACTCAGGAAAAGTCACGTGCTTCTCCCTTAGTGTCCTAGTTAGCTGCAGGAGGTGAGACTAAAGCTGTATCTTGATCAATTGCTTTGATTATGACAATCTTTCCTTCTCTTTGCTTTTGTGTTGTGCTAAATCATCCAGATATTTTCTCTGTTGCCATAGTGGATTCCAAGAGAAATACCCTCAATTTGCTTTGCAGACACATAAATTGTCTAATCATCTTTGTCTTCAAAGCAGATGCCATCTGGAATGAAAATGAGATTTTACCTGGGTATAGAGTATATCTTTATCCTGGATGCAGTAGGAAGAAAAAACAGAAAAGAATACTGATACCTTTAGCGCTTCATTGGCATATGTATTGCATGATGTTACATATGTTATTACCTTTTTAAAAATGCATAAGCTGTCTCTTCAAATCAATACAAAAGCTATTTAATACACTGCATTTGTCAGAAATATTTGTGGCACTGACTTGAGTTCTAAATTTCCTTCCAAGTTGAGTGTTCATGTCTTTTTATTTTCTTGGCTTCTTTCAATATCTCCATCCATTACGACTGAGAAATGAAACAGTCTTATCTAAGAGATGAACTATTTTATACTGTTGAGGAACACATCCTGAGTTTTGTTTAAATGGGTACAAGTATAAAAAAATTCCTTTATTTGTGTCTTATTTTTTTTCTGTGCAACATCACATCTCACCAGAGCAGACTTTCACAAAATTTCAAGTGCTTCCTGTTAGCAGCTGAATTTGGATGAAGTATCCATTTTGCACTTCCATACCAGGCCTGAGGCAAATGCAAAGAAAGAAAGAAAGAAAGAAAGAAAGAAAGAAAGAAAGAAAGAAAGAAAGAAAGAAAGAAAGAAAGAAAGAAAAAAAAAAGAGTGCTTTTTCAAATTAAAAGAAAAAAAAATCCCTAGTTCGATTTAATTTGAACTTTTAAAGAAAGGAATCCGTTTTCATGGTGTGTTAATTGAATAATGAATTATAAGATATTTATAATGTGCTTTTGCTCTTCACTGGAAACTGTACCATAAACATTTTCATTCTATTTACAGTGGAAAGTTATAAAAGTTATAAAAGTAAATGCTGCTTGGGGTATTAACTGGCAGGAAGCAATATAAACAAAGATTTTGAGCTTTATCAAAAGTAGTTTAATTACTGAGAATATGAGATGCTTGATGCTCTGTGGGAAGTGTTATTACTTATATTGTAATAGTTCTTAGGAGTCCCAAGAGTGAGTCATTACTCAACAGTGATGGCTCTATACAAAACAGAATACGAAAGCCTCTCTTTAACCAGTTTTCAGACAATGTGTTTGCAATGTAATGTCCTCATCACTGAACCTGGGCTTAAACTACCTGATAAAGTACTGAGCACAATCTAGCCACATTAAAACCCAGACTGTTTCCTGTTCAGTGACTTCACATCTATGATAGACTGGTCCAAACTAAAACCCCGTATCATTCCTCAGAACTAGACTCCAGTATCTGAACTCCAATAATGCACCCTGCGACTAATTTTGGATGTGCATCACAATCCAATTGTCTCAAACTATAAAAAAATAATATATTTTAAAGAAATATTTTAAAAATTAGAAGATGCACATATCTGTAGCTGCCTTTTAATAAACTATGAAAGAGATCAGGTTTTAATATGCTGTACTTTGACAGTTGTAAGACCATCAGGAACCTTCACTTGAAGTGCCTGCTAGCATAATACCTGGCCTTACTGTTCAGTGAAATGGGATTATGTTGAAAAACTCTAACTTGCTGTCTGAAGTGCAAGCATTGGGTAAATGAGAGGAACGGTGTCCATGAAGTTTTGTATACACTTTTGGAAAGCTGCTGGGATTCCTCATGCATCACTACCAGCACTTGTGGGATATGCAATTCTGGAGTGGTTCCCCAGGTTTTCCAAGGCCTATAGCTCCACAGCAACCCAGTTGCTCCAGGGCATGCATTGTTACTGCCATAGAGCCGTGGGAGCCCCAAATCTCCCTACTAGAGAGCTCTGACACAGTTCTTGGATAGCAGGCTGGTGACCCCAGCATTTCCAGACACTTGGTTGACTAGCCAGCACTGTGGGATTTCCCTGGAGCACATTCAGGCTGGAACCAAATTTTAAGTGTTTCCAGTTAATGAGATGTTTTGTTTCTTTCAGCTATTTCAGCTAGCTGTTTCAACTATTGGTTTCACTTGCAATTTTGCCATTAAATTCTGTGGGGTCACTGTTTTACTCTAAGCATATTATGAGATTAATGATTATGATACTAGTGAAATTTAACTTGGTTTAAATGAAATCAAAATCACTTGTCAGAACTGATAAATACCAATTGGCGAAGGTGTGTCTGAATGGTGCAGAAGTTCACCACATCAATGAACAAACTGAAACCACAAACTTTCTCCTGCTTGCAAGCAGAAGCAAATGCACCACCACATGGATATCTAAACCCTGAGATTGTGGAGTGTATTACGCAGAAAAGATGACTGGCACAAGCACAGGATGTTACTGAAGCTAATAAAAAAGTCCCAATGAGGTTTAAACCTACATTAAACCTATGTGGTCAATTAATCACACTACAAACAGTTCATCACTGGAAAAAAATTCATGCACAAATAGACCAATATACTTACCTTGATGGGAAGAAATTCTTATTTCCTGGATTTAATAACTGTGTTTTGTTTTTTATTTCTCAGTAATGTAGGTTTGTTATATTTGGATCCCAAACTCAGTGTGACTTCCATTTTTTCAGAAGAATAAGAAACAAAACAAAGCAAAATATTACAAGTTACTTCAACAGAGTACTGGGAAATTTCAAGGTTTCTAAAGCTTCCTTGCTGAAACATACTGTCCAGTAAGTAATGCTGGCAGTATTTCTCATAAATGCCAAAAATAATTATATTAAAAACCGCAAATGTTACCTCAGAACTCAACAGGGTTTAGAAACCTTTTCAGATGTACTCCTCTCAGCTGCTGCTGAAAGAAAGTGTGTTTTTTTTTTTAATTTCTGGACACCATCACTAGTACAAGAAAAGGAAGTGATTTGGTTTGGGTTTTTGTTGTTTCCGTTTGTTTTTTTTTAATAGTTGTGTTGATTTTAACAGAAAGTAGGTGGATTTTTCTGGGAGACAGAATCATTTTGTCATCTTGAATTCAGGTACTCCATACATACTATTTTCACTTCCATAAATTTCCTTTATAAAAAAGAAGTTCTGTCCTGATTTCACCAGACAGCAGAAGCCTGAATTCCATTCCTATCTTCTTCAAGAGCTTTGTACCTCAAACTTACTTCTACTTATAGCTTTATAGGGAAGCATGCCTGTTCAGAGCCACCTGCAGTAGCACCTGCCAAATTGTGATCACTAAAATGCAAAAGCTAATGGCAGCCTGGCATGGAAGACAAGACTTCATTCACAGTTTCAGTGGGTGACTGGTGTTTTGTTCACAGCCAGATTATTGGATCCTAATATGCTCCAAAAAATGAGTAGAATGCAACTTATGATACAACAGTAAAAAAATCAGAACACAGTAACAATAGTACTCAAAATAACATAGAAATCATCTGCTAAAAATGAGTAAAAGTACGCAAAATAGCTTATAAGCAAAGGAACGCATTGCACAGAATACAAATATATTCTGAAGTTTTCTTTACTGCTCTGAGATTAAGCTAGTATTGCTACGATATTTCACTGCAAACTTGTAGAAATCTACTGATGTGCAATATATTAAAAAATGAATTTTTCTTTCAGCAGTTACTTTGTAGAAGAAATTCTCTAGAAAGGTATAATATTATAAGCATAAATTTTGAAAAAAAAGATGCAGACTGTGGTGCACCTTACTGTTTCAGTCTTTCTATCTATATAATTTACAATAAACACAATTATACAGAAAAAATAATTTTCCTCCAGTTCATAAGGGATATCAGTGAAAAAGCATAACAATGTTTTCTTTTTCACATTGCTAATATTTGCCACTGCAGTCAAATTGAAAGCACCGAAAGCCTCTGATCTTGTCACTGGAAAGATATGAGTTGAGATTCAAAAGATGCAAAGTACTGTTGTGATCCTTTAATTGGGCTGTCCGCATACTGTGACCCCTGGCTCTTCACCTTGTGTGGTTTTGCACTGTATCTTTTGCTCCTATTTGAACCCCAGTATATTTGTAAGTTATTCCTCTTTTAAAGGTATCAAGTCACAATCACCATATCTGTTGTTAGGCTTTCTAATGGCTAAATACTGTCACTATTAGCTGTGACTATGTGGTCTCTGAGTCCTTTCCCCCTTCCACTCCCTCAGCCTCTGTTGCTGGTCTTCAGTTTGGGTGGGATTAATTTGGTCTAATTTTGCCAACTAAAGGCTGGGCAATTTACCTCAACTATTTGTCATTCTTCCCCTGTAGTCAATGGAAAAAAGATACCCAGGGAACACCTTTTTTCTAGCTTATGTGAGGTACCTATGACTGATAAGATGAAAGGCCGTTCAATGTACCTGACTGTCACTACAGATGACAAGAGAAGAACGGACAGCTATATGGTACACCTACATTTACACATTTAAAGTTAGGTGAAATTAAATTAATACTATTAAGAAAACTTCAGAAGGGGAATAGAAAAATAAATCACGTTATCCACAAAATGAAACCCAACTAAAGAAAGAGCTAAAGGAAAACACATGGTCTCCTCTTCACTCACAGTCCAACATGCCTTCCTTTCAGACCGAAAAGGAATTTAATATTATTATTAGTGTTTTGTTCTCTGACTTGATAAGTCTGCAGTGCAGTAAGCTTATTGGGACTAGGACAAGGTGAGCTTGTTGGGAACTATCAGAAAACATAGCTGGCAACCTTGTTGAAACTTTACTAAGCATATTAAAACAACAATTTGCAAAGTTTTGCAGCTTGGCTGAACATGAGTAGATTCTCACTGAGATGACAAAGAGCCAGTTGGTGCTATAACACATGGAGGTACTACAGCTCTTCAAAGAAATACATTTTAATATTGGGAAATCAACCTATTATTCCTCTCATCTCCCTCTTGGCAATGGCAGGGTGGTTTTCACTGAAACTTCCCAAAAAAATTTCACTTGAAGTAAAAAGAAAGTGTGGAAAATTCAGCCCAATGAGTGAAATCTGGCAAAGTAAAAAGGAACAGAGTTTATAATGGAAATTTCATGTAACCTTAGTTGCAGACAAATCTACCAAGTTCTACCTGCTGTTGTGGGTGACACTAGAGGGCATTATGCTTTTGTATAGTTTTTTTGTTTTGCTTTGTTCCCTCAGCCTGGGAATGAATTTAAGCCTGAAAAAAAATGCTTGCAATGGTATTCAGTGTTGTTGGTTACAAAATGTTTGGGGAACAGCAATCTGTAATAGCGGCAGCTAACACAGCTTTGTTCTTTTGCAGAAGTCAGAACTTGAGACTTAGCTACTGTATGGAAAGAAGGCTTTAGCTGGGCTAAGATTCATAGAAAATTAGGATGCCCATAAGCCTCTTTTAATAATTTCATGGTAGGATTGTCATGTGAGCACATAAAAAGTACCTGTACCATTGATTACTTTTGTGACCTAGGAAGACAAATTTCAAGCTCATGAACACGTGTTTCTGCTTGAGAGAGAAGTAATACTACTATCCAGACAGGTCATGTGTAGTAGTTATCACTAGAAGCAACACCAGATTTTCACATTTGAATAAGGTCCATATTACTTGCATACATCTGTTGTGAAAGACTCTTGTATTTGTGTATTTACATATTTATATAGGGATGTGTTTGTGTTTAAACATACTCATCAGCCAGATGTTTTTTACTCAAGTGTACAAGACAGATAAAAGTGGTTGTGATCCAAGATCGTCCTGTGACTTATGAAGGCTGATGCAAGTTACATCTTCTTCCTGTGTAAGAGGGTCAGAAAGGAAAAAACTACCAAGGTTCCAAATGTTTCCCCTAGGTAAGATGCCGAGAAGCTATGGAGGCTGCCTAAGAAGCAGTGATGTACATTGGAAGGTTCACAGCGATCCTCTACCAATAATCAACATTTTTAATAAACCTCTGAAAACTTATTAAGCTACAATCACAGGTGTTGCAATTATCTGGATCTAAATTTTTGAGAAATTGTTACTTTGTCTTCAAAAGCACGTGTTGAAAGTTGAAAATTTCAAATACGTTTCTTTTCCATTCAAATGAATGTGAATATTTTGCATTTATCTGTGAATTATATGGAAAAAAACCCCAATAAACACCCCTTCCCAGCTGTCATCTCTCCTACTCCAAAAAGTTTTCATAGTAACTTAGACTGTTTCTCACAGTCTTCTATATGATTAACTATAAAATACACCTGGAGTTCATACTCATCTTTCTCATAATTTGTCTGCTGGCAACTCTCCCACCAATGTCTGGAAGCTCTCTAAAACTTTCAGATGTGAAGTCTAAGCACCCAACTCCATTCTAAGCCTGCTCACTTGTACCTTGAATTTGGAATATAAACTGGATGTGTAGACCTTGATGACAGGATATCTGCCTGTGGCAATCCCACAACACTGTTTCCAAGTTCCCACCCTGCATCCATGCTCTTTCTTTGTATTCCTGTGAGCATACACTATTGATTCTTGTGAGGGCTCCAGCTTCCATCTGAGCAGTCTGATGCTTTTGGAAAGGTATTTTACGATGCTGAGCTAGGCGAGGGTGACTAGAAAAATAAGCCCTTCTTATCAACGTAGTTGTAAGCCTTGTGGGCCCTGTGAAAATATGAGCTGAATACTTATCAAGAAGAGGAGGAAATCACAGACCCTTCTAAATGCTTATGTTAGTGTTTTAGCTGCTTCATGCTGTCCACACTCCAGTTCTGAGGGGGCATACAGCATGTGGGATGCTTCTGAGGGCAGAAAGGCATTGCGTAGAAGGGGGTACTTCTGACTGCCTTCACGCTTCTTGGTGAGATAAATTGCATGGTGACATATGCACAGCCAGTGCTGCTTCAGCATATTTTTTATTCTCTTTTTTTGTTCTTATACACCGTGAGAAGAGTAAGCTCATGTAGGATAACAGCAGAGCATTTCTGAAAAAGCAGTAAATAACATACATGTGATGATATACTGGAGAATTATCTTGCCCATAATTTGCATAAGGGAGCCACAAAACAAAGTTACACTGTTTTTGGATATGTACCAAATGAACACTGTTAATTTAAATTTGTCAGATGTTTAATTTTACAGAGAAATAAGCCTTAATAGAATCAAACACTAGTGGAAATAATTTCATGGGACTCCACTGAGCCCCCAAAAAAGTTATTTTAAATTTCAAATAATATATATGCTTCCAGCATTCAAAACCAAAACAACGAAACACTTAAAAACTCGAACCTGAGAGAGGCCATGAATAAGAAATATTATGATGAAACATGTACAAAAATGAAATGGTGAATAATGTCAGGTAGACCCGATTTTCATTGTTCTTCCACCACAAACTCAAGCCGATAAGTAAAGCTGTTCACAACACAGGATTTTAGCATTCATTGAGTTCCTTTCTCTAGTGTCTACCATATTGAAGGTAGAATACGGTTGGCTATAGATGGCTTATATTGTTAATGGAGCAGCTGACCTGCTTTACGTGAAACCTGACTCAGTAAGTACAAGAGGCTTTACTTTGGTAACCTTCATGTCCTATGAATAACCCTCCTTCCTCTGCCTTACATCTGGAGATCTCTTCTCTCTGCCTTTAAGTGTCAGCTCTGAGGGGAACCACCTACATGCTCCAGATGATCCCCAGCTGTGTACATAATTCCTCCTCAAGCAACCAAACTGATCCAGTTATTCTTTCCATCAATTAAGAAAACTCAATAAAAGTTTCCATATTTTGGAGGTAGTGGGC
>VZTL01058942.1:16965-28847 GCA_013400535.1 Scopus umbretta | reverse complement strand
CTCCAAACCACATGAGTCATGAAGAGTTAGAACATAAAGATAAAAGCCTTGTTATACCATCTAAGATAACACAACTGAATGTGATTGAACAGTTTAGGAGGAAATAATTCAAAAATTTGATGAAAAAGCTGAAAAGATGGTAAACGCTGGCAAAGGATTTGTGATGAGCAGTGAGGGCAGGTGTGGGCCAAAAACCTGCAGTGAGCACAGCTGAAGCCAAATGAGGCCAGGTGTCTGTGGCCAAAGACTGAGGCGGGCCCAAGAAATAATGGGGCTAGTTTTGTGAGACGCATCTATGGCAGGATAGTGATTATCCCAAGAAGGCTGTGACACCAGAAAGACACTGCAAGCTATTTGTTGTCTTTAGTTCACAGAAAGTCAGACTGAGTCAACATTCAAATTAATCCAATGTTTCTTTATTTCACCTATCCAAATGTCTTTGCAGGTGGGGATCCTTTCAACATATGAGCAATTCAGATGACTTCATGGCTCAGGGAGGATAAAAAGGCAGTTTACTTCTAACAGGGCATGTCATAAGCTGAATGGATACTGCAGTGACAGCTGAATGAAGGTATTCTTCCCTCTGCCATGTGAACAACTCTGTGATGTTTGGAGAAATATATGTATTTAGCGTTGTTCTGAGGCATGTTCACATTCAGTTTGTCACTTCTGACTGTTAAAGAACCCTTGTATGTACCCAGTTCTGTAATATGTAGATGCATATGTATGCAGTCTACATTGTAGGTTTTTTTTGGTTTTGCGTTGTTTTGGTTTTTGTTTTTTTTTTTACAGGTGGCTATTTCTGCACATATTGTTTGTATATATGATGATTTGGGGTTTGTAATATATTTTATTGTATGCTAGATGTAGATCACACAGGTTAGATCTATAATAAGATATGTGACAGTATAACTTATATGCTACACATAGGCATTATGTGTTCACATACAACACAAACTGTCATATATGCTTTTATTTACTGAATATGTCTACCATGCACAAATGCTCTAGCAGGACAAAATATGCATAAGTTGCAGTCAAGCACTCAAAAATTTTAAGCATTGATGTTAAAGTTTTCCATGCTACTTAGTTCAATGAAAATGAATTTGATTCAGTATATCCATAACAAGGTGCGTTCTCCCCCTATGTCGGGCCCCTGCCTCACTTGAATGCATGCAAGAGGCAATACCCAGTTTTACCAGAGCCACAGAAGGTACTGAGGCATTGCAGACACTGAGTGTTAAAACTTTTGTGTGTCTTCCTCACTGCTGGAATTCATAATCTCCTCTTGGACACCGAAACTTCCGCAAAAAGTACCACAGAAGAGTTCAACCCCTAGCAAGAGGACTTGCTGGCACCAGCAAGTTCAGCAGAAACTGACATAAGTAGTCAGAAACATGAACAAAAAAAAGGAAGGACTGTGGTAATGTTAGACTACATTCAGATGTCCACTGCATAAAAATTACAATATTAATTAGAACAGCAACCAAAAGCCTGATCCCCTTCTCCCACTGAAGCCTTTAACATGAATCCTTGTCTTTCTCTGGGTTACTGTAACTCTCGTGAGCCAGTACAAAATGGAACTTCAACAGGAAATACTGAGAGAATTTCAGTTTAGAGTAGCTTGACAGGACTTTCCTGACAAATACATGTTGAGGATGCGCAGGCAGGCATCTCACAGGGGTGTTCTGGCCACTGGAGTGCCTGGCTGTACTTTGCATGTTGCTGCACATGCTCTGAACAGGGCTATCAGATGGGACCTCATGGTTGAAAAAGCTGAAAGACTGCCTTTTTCTTAATTTTGGTAAGGTGTGTGGGAGGCATGTAACTGCAGGGTTTTCAGGACTGGTGTAAGACATGATGGGAGTATAGGTGGCTGGGGACTGCTGCCAGTCAAAATGCTGCTGCCTCAGAATTTAATCATAATTTTGTGAACGTCAGAAGTTCTTAAAGCTTGTCTGAGGTGACTACAATGACTGTTAGGTACCAAAGTCTACTTCATAAATCTAGCCTGTATTACTTACATTTGTTCAGCATTTGTTCATTTTATATCTTCTCTCCTATGTACAGTACTACCCTTCACAGAAGACACATTTTTAATTTAATCTTTCGTTATATGCCTTTTATCACCAGATATTCAATCACTTCACAAGATGACACATTACTGAATTTATCTCCACATACTCTTGTAGGCAGAGAACTCCTTTTTACAAACCAAAGCTCAAAAGGTTTTAGGTCAAAGCTATCCACTCGTTTAAGTTCCCACTCTGGCTAACTGAATTGGTATCTATAGAGATGTCCAAAGCAGAACATCCATAAACTTCCTTTGTTCAGCCCTTGCGCAAAATAGATTACAGGACATAGAGTTATCAAATGAGGAACATGCAGTGAGTAACCACTTTTGTAAACTGCGGTTTATGTGACTTGCCCAACATCACGTAGGAATTTTGTGGCAGAGGCAGGGAAGACATCCATGCTATTACGATGGTTCTCCCTTAATCATACATTATCCACCTGTAATTCACCTCTCCATTCACTATTCCCTTTTTAATTTCTAAAATGAATGGTACAAAAGATGGTTAATTAGGTGTTCTACAAACTCTGAGCATACTCCACGAAGACCTTCCCTTTGAAAGGGATTGGGGTGGAGCGCATGTCATCTACCTTAAGCTATTTAAAATGTAGATGTGTAGTCAAAGATAATTTTCTGACCTTCCTCTGTAATCAGTAGCATAAGATAGGCACCTCCAAAAGGGTGACTAATCCCATACTGAGAGCCTGTCTAAGGCTGAATGAATTGCCCTCTGGAAGCGTTTAGATGTATCCATTAACTACAAAGAGTACCTAGATGACTAGATACCTAAATTTTCAATGGCTCAAGCTGAGTAAGATGAAGCTCGACTTTTGTGTTTTACCATGTACCAGAATCTTATGAACAGTATAAGTGACAGCAAAAGTAAGTACTGTGACCATCCACAACTACAGTTCCAAAAATAACTCAGATCTTTGTCTGACACCTGTAGTGGCCTTCATGGGTAAATAAACATGATTACTTACCTATCTAGACCTTAAAGTACCAGAAGACTGGGAAACTGCAGTAAAGTCAATACCAATCCTAAATTTTTGTTAGAAAACTGGATTTGTACAGAGCTTTTCAGTAAAACTCGATTCTAACAACAAAGCGGCCCTGAGACATACAGGCAACAGTCAAGTTAAACAAGTTACACTTAGTGCCTTAGCAATCAATACAGAGGAAGTCTGTTAACAGGTAATCCTCAAGTGAAACAACAGTTCAGAACATCAGTTTACCATATATGAAGCCAACAGAACCAAGAGCAGCTGAAAATCAGCATATGATCCTGCATTTATAAATATCATTGAGCCACTCTTTGATTAGTGAGCAGAATCTGATAACTTCCTATGACAAATGAGGCATATTTTATGTCACCAAAGCAGTGTGCCAACTGTTGCTCTTAAAAAATTTTTAGTTTAAAAGTGCTTTCACAGTGGAAACTACCCTCTGTAGAAATAATCCTTTTGAATTTGAAGTAGGTTGGGGAAAGTAAAGTAAGGTGTTCCACATGGATGAAGAATCTATTAACACAGAGCAAATTGCAGGTTCAAGACACAAGTGCAGACTCTCTTAAGAATTAGTAGTCTTCACTCAACTACATTATTCCACTGAGGTCATGCATCCTTACAAGTTAAAGTAAGGTAAACATGTTTATATCTGACCAAAATAAAACTTGGTCTGACAGATTATTATATTTTTATAAACCTGATTTTGTCCCCGAGCACAAGAATGTTATGCTTTTTTATATTTATTTTAAGCTTTGTTAGTTTTGTATTGTCAAAAGGAGGACAAAACAAATATGTTGTGCTTTTCAAGACAGCTGATTATATTTTCCATTAAGATGGGAAATTCAAAACTCAGAATTTTTTAATGAATGAGAACAGATGGTGTGGACAATAAAGCAAGCAAATTAATCAGATTGACAGTTTTGACCCTCAAAATAAACAATTATATTTATGTATTTCATTCACAGCAAATACCTACCCCCTGTACAAATATATTTTCCTCCTATCATTATTCTGCAGCTGGCTAATGAACGTGGAAAAAAAAAACAACAAAAAACCAATCCCAACCCAGGAAAACAGAGGTTTACATCACCTCCAAAATTACAACATGAGAAATAAGTTGGGAGCCTGGCTTCTTCTAATGTTAATGCTCAAAAAATATATGTCTAGCAACCATCTAAACTACAAATGAAATAGTTCAGATTGACAGAGGCAAACATGTACTCGGGCAGACAGGACAGTGAAACAGGAAAAAGTTGGTGAAAGGGAAACACAACTTTAAATAATGTGCATTTGAGAGGTGTCCTAAACTTGCACTGGAAAATTTTCTTTTAAGTTTAATGTCTTTTATTCCTCTCCACATGATATCAGTACTTAGCTTTCATAGCATTAAAAATATAATTACAGGACAACTTTATTATCATTACCAGTTAAACCTTCCTTTCTGATTTTTGGTTTCAAAAGTTAACTTTCTTTCCTTATTTTCACCTCACAAAACTACCTCAAAACCTGTTAAGATACACATGACCTTTTTTTATTCATTTTGCTTTCTGTGACATTACAATCCCTCCTCACAAGCCTTTTTTAACATCATGAAAAAATTTAGACCATTGAAAATTCCTCAGTGAATCATGTGAAACCAAACCTAAAAAATCCTCAGTGTATTCTCATTTGGCTGTGTGGCAGCCAGCTTTAGTGGACTGTAGAAGAATTAGAAACAAGGAACTCCCAGATTTTATTCATACCTCTCCCATTAACTGGCTTTCACATTCTGCACTTCTACAGATTTTACACTGTCTAGTCATGCCCTACTTTTTTTTTCCTGAGGCATGTAAATATTATCACCCAAATTACAGCTAAGGAAAACTAAGTATGCTTATCAGTTGTCTGAGGTTACAAACAAGTTGGTATCGTTATCAGTATTACAACACGTGCACCTTAAATGCATTTCTGGATAGGTCGAGACAGGAAAAGGTGACTAGTGGGTGCCCGTTTGAGGCAAGTTCCAGAAAAGTGCTCAAAATTTTTCTTTTGGACAAGTGTCCCCAAAAACTGCAACTTCCAAAATCACTAATTATATTTTGGCTTTTATATTTATAACATGTATGCATGATAAATTATGTATGAAAAATTCTCATTTTTATTGCAAGAATTTTGCAGGTCTATAGAAAATTTACAATCCTGGAAGCTAAATGTCATGACTAGAATCTGCATGAAAACTATACTGCCCTCAGCAGTTCTAAGTGTTTTTTTTTCTAATGGGAGACATAGGCATGGAATAGTTGATTACAAAAAAGACCAGCCACAAACTGATCTGATAGAAATTTTCAAAGAACTCTGTATGACATCTTTCTGTAATACAGTATCTTACCTACCTGAAAATTACACTGAACTGTATTTATTTAGTTCCTACATTCTGTAGAGGATGGTTCTGGCCTTTGTTACACAAACAAATTCAGTCACCTATTTTCCCCTCTAATTCCACTTGGTTGGTCACTCTTCCTGTTCATCGTGAAACCATATGATTCTCATCTGTTGTGTCTTGTGTGGCACTTGGAAAATTGCTAGCACAGTAACACTGCAGAAGACAGAAAGTCACCATCTTGAGAGTGCCATAACACGTACGAGAAACAATAGAAGTTACAATAATCGCTCAGTTACCAATGCACACAACTGGGTACCTACATGTCCAAAATTCAGTTCTAGGCTTCACTTAAGTGTGTGGTCTTAAAAAAAACCTTTATCTTGCATCATCCTTTCTGTGACCACTAATAAGGATTTATCTACATACTAAATACAGAAGTTAGACAAACTAATTAAGGCTTGTACAACATGTGTGATGTTAATGTTTGCAAATAATAATGTTTAAGATCATAATTTTAAGTTGCTATTATTCATCGTATAAAACAAACAAAATAAAAAAATAAGAATTTCTGAGCATAAGTGTATACCTTTACAGGTCAATCAAGAGGTACTATTTTGTGATTATCACTGACTTTTATTAGCTTTATTAGAATTTTTAAAAAATCCCCATCTCTGAAAACTTACATCTCTCTACTGAAATCATTAATGCATTTAGCAACACTTCTGAGTTTTTTCTCTGCATGTAAAATGTTAATTTTTCATCAGGAAAATAGGAAATCAACTCTAACCAGCAAGATTTTTCTTCCATAATACTAAAAATGTGTTTCTTTGTCTGAAGTGTGTCTTCTCAGCCTGACTCGACGTTATACTAGTGTTTCAGATTAGCTTCAAGTTAATCTAAATAATGTTCTTTCCTTAGATGGTGTAGTATTACACACATCTATTACTCACTTTATTTACTCTTTCGGAATGAAATTGCTGTCTGCCCTCCTGGAATAGTAGATAATTAACTCTTTAGAAATAAGGTTAGTGTTTTGCTAGACGAAAAGCTCTTCCTGAAAGTGAAGTGAACAAATATGTACAAAGATTATTAGAAAATGTATGCAACAATTTTGACAAGACAAAGCTGACAAGACAGACCAGAAAATAAATTATAATGTATGAACTCTGGCTCAAAAAGGAACCTCTGCTTTGATAGTTCACTAATACATCTCACGCTCAAGGAAAAGTAAAAATAAGGAGAAGAATGTCTTCCACCATTACCAAACAAGCACCATCTTTCAATCTAAAAATGTAACACAGATAGCACTGCTGATGCCAAATAAGCTTTTATCCAACCCCTCCAACATACATACCAAATGCCTGGTAGTCTTGAATCAAAAAGCACCTTTATAGCTTCATATTGACTTTTCTCCAGGTATGCTCGTCTAAGAGGAGAAGTATTAGACTTCTCACATGATCCTATGAGACTTACAGTGTGGGTCACACACAGTTCATTCAGATAAGCAGCTGATCTCCAAGAGCTTTTCCAGTCCAAACCTAAATGCTGAGTATTTTCAGTTTGGCTTCACCAAGGCTTAAAATCTACAGTAGTGTACTCAACTGTAGAGCAGTAGAGATGTTCAGAGTAACACTCAAATCACTGTGCTAACTAGGTACGACGAGAAACTTCTGGAGGGAGGGAGAAAGGGAGGGAACATGGTAATGCTAGGTCAGTATCAGATAGATGAAGCCTCTAATCTAATTTATTAACCTGTGCTTATAATATAAAGCCTGAGAGAATAATTGAATGTTTCTCTCACTGGGGAGGGGCCTCTGACTGTCAGGACAGGAAGAACTCCCTCTATATCCATACAAATGAATGTATATATATGGCCTTTCTTTCTACTCATGAACCAGAGATGAGCTGATTAAAGAGAGGCAGACATAAAGAGTAGGCAAAGTAGATCTTTGCCTCCTATATAGAAACATGATGCTAACTGCTGTGGCACTGAGACATTAACAGCAAAAGATGGAAAAAAACAGGAAGGAAAAGTAAAAGCAATAAATACATTTAGATAATAGCAGATTTGGAACACATCTGTTTCATCATCAAACAGTACCATGGGTTCAGATGTGTTGTATGTCAACAGAGCATACAAATGGTTGTGGTAAACTTAGGACCAGTATGAATTACACCATCAAAAAAATCTTTCTCAAGCTATTTGTGCCTAACAGGACAGCCCTACAGCAACAAGGACAGCTATGTGAATACGGATACTCTGTACCCTCTCCCTTTCAGACTGCTACTTCCCTGGCTACAACTTGCACGGAATAGTAGAGCTTCAACAAGTTTGGGTAAGGTTTATGTGGAATCACTCAAGAAAGTGGTCTCAGTGAAAGAAAAACAGCAATGGAGGCAGCTTTCTTGGTGTGAAATC
This sequence comes from Scopus umbretta, assembly GCA_013400535.1. Classification (NCBI taxonomy): domain Eukaryota; kingdom Metazoa; phylum Chordata; class Aves; order Pelecaniformes; family Scopidae; genus Scopus; species Scopus umbretta. Next base: position 20,985 of record VZTL01058942.1, on the reverse strand, counting down.
ACTGGACAGATAAGTCAATGACAGATTCAGATATTCTTGAGATGGTGGGTAACATCTGAAGTATTTAAAGGAACCCAAAGGCCCATTCTCATAAGTGATCAAGTCTAGCACCCAGGAGTAGAGAAGTCCTAATCTTACAGGAAACCAATGGGGCATAGATTCATGTTCTACTTAGCAACCGGGAAAGCATATACATTGTGAAACCCTGGTACATAAACACAGCAAGTATATATGCTTTGTATTTGTTGCTCATATTTGGATAAGGAGATGTTTTGTCTCTGTGCAGTGCAGTGTGTTGAATCAATACTAGACCTTATCTGCAAATAATTCAGTGCCCTTTCTCTTACTCCAGCTTGGGCTGAGCATTTCCTCACATCACCACCCTTCCAAAGTGTGACATTGGCTGAGCATTCCTCACACTTCCAGAGAACAGCATCTTTAAGAGATTTGCATAAAAATAAATCCCCTTGGGTTTATGAATGTTTTGGAGGCTTAGTCTTGTAGGAAACTGTCCCTTTTCCTTTATTGCCTTAGAGAGTACAGCTTGTCCCTGCCGAGCACATTTCAATTTGTAGGTGGGTGGGGCATGGCCTTGCTACCTTTTGGATGTATTGTTCTCCAGGGGACACACTGACAAGCACATACGCGTTCTGGGGACTATGATTATTTCTGGATGTCACAGGAGGTCAAAGAATAGTAGAAAAACTCCTCATAACTCTTGAAAAAGATATCAAGATATCACCCAGTCTCTTTCTGGCCAAGAAAAATATGTTTGGGCCACATTTCTAGCGGCTGCTCCTCTGAAATCAAACCAAGGCTTACAGTGATCTAATGGTTACCTATGCCTTGTGCTGCCTCTCAGCATGAGCAAGATTTCAGCAGCCCAAGAGAGTAATATTGACTGAAGATCTTTCAAGTACTAGAAGCAGTTCAACACAGGTTTTGTCTTCCTGAGGTTTAACCTCAGTTTCTTTCTCTAAAGGCTTGTGGCATCACAGCCAACATCCCCTGCCTCTTGCTCAAATACCTCATACACACAGATACAGTTAGAGTAACCTCTTTGTTTAAACTCTGAGGTCTTAGGGGTAGAAACTGACATTTTATGATCTGGACATGAAGAGTCTACTATGAAACAGGGCCCTGATCTGGGACCTCTGGGCAATGCTGCCAGACAAGCACTAATTACAGAAGTGTCATCTTCTTATCTGAGCAAATGACTGTAACACCTTCATTTTCCTTCTGGCTCTTCTTCCAACTACCTCTGTTGCCTTGATTTAGCTTTATGTCCTCCTCCTGTCAATATAGATTTTATTCCTCATTTGCTTATCTTCTAACTCTCAGGAGTTGTATTTGCATGTAGTTAATGAGCATTAAATACTTTCGGTGAAAAAGCAAAGCGGGAAGAGAGGGAAGGAGAGTGCTTGCTCCTCCTGTACACCTTTACTCAATAATTTTTCTGTTACAAAAACTAATTTTCTCAAAGAGAACCACTAGACCTAATAAACAAAGCAGTAGATTAAATATATACATATATGTATGTCCCTTTTTGGTCCCCCTTTACAGGTAAGCAAACTAAGACAAGGTAATGAGCCACAAGTTCTGACTCCCCAACTACTGCTCACAATCAAGGATTTTGAGCTCACTTGACTTCTTTTTCAAGGGTTCAAATGAGCTCACAAATACACAGTTATAATGAAAAAAGAATTACTACATAGCTCATCGATCATATTGCAAGACCCTTTTACTGCATAAACACAGTTTAATTCACAAAATTCAGTATCAAAAGCTAACATTAAGTACACAGAAATTTAAGTATTTTAATAGATAATAACACCTCTTAAGAGTTATATAGTTTGCTCTGTTCTTGACACCCCCCCCCAGTTCTGTAGTCACAAGACTTTCAGTCCCTTCTTATTGCCACAACACTTCTCTACCATTAAAGGTATTAATTTCTTTTTTGGGGGGGGGGGCAGGGGGTGGTGAAATGAGAAGAAAGTGCTAGATGTTCACAGTAATGGTTCCTTTGGTATTTTAATTTTTATTAGCTACTTAAAGCTTTGGATTATGACTTTCTTTTACTGAGGAATAAAATGTCACATCAGCAAACACAGTAAGATTGATGCAATCAGTATGAAGATATTGTAAACATCCAAAAGAGCAACAGTCTCACCACTGAATAGAATGGAACTGTGCCTTGTGATTTAACACAGTTATTCAGGTACTTGATGGTGGTAGCAAAACTTCTATTTTAATAGTAATAAATTTACAGCTCTATGTGAAAACAATTTAAAGTAAAAGTTCATGTCTGCCTTTCCCAATCTTCTGAACATAAAATGGCCACATGAGAAGTACATCAAAGTTTTTCTATTTCCAGACACATTAGCGAAATACACTGTTTAATGAGTAACTTACAGTATTAATAATTCTAAAATAGAATGCTATTTTTTAAACCTTGACTGTTACAGTCTTTCTGATTTATATTCCATGTAATATGCTAAGTTCCAAACAAATACAATCCCCCCCCAGAATAACTTGCAGTGTTTCAAATGGGAAAACCAAAAGCCAAACCTGGAAAAAAAATCAGGACATTTTTACATGACTTTTTGAGGTCCAATTATATTCCCTGCAGAAAAGATTTTTCCCTTGCATATCCTGAAATATGAACTAAATTTCAGCAGTGAGCACCAGTCAAGGCAGGGAAGAGATTACAAGAGATTTTTTGAGTTTCTCGCTGAGCCAAAACTTTCGGTGATGATCTATTTCTGTTCAGTCCTAGCTAGATGGGTTCGGCCACCGTAAATTCCATAGGGTCCAAGCAAATTGACTCCAAGCACATTTGCTCTTAAACACTCTGGTGGCATCCTACCACTTAAAACTGTTACATAACCCTTTTTCTTCTTTTTTACAGTTGGCGCACGCGGCATGTGGAAGCACGCACGACGTGAGGGGCAAAGTCCCCATAAAGAAACCTCGCAGGAGCCAACCCAGGGACCACAGCTGTCACCCTGAACATTNTAACCAAAAAAAAAGAGAAAAAAGAAAGCATCGCACCGTGCCAACGCTGGAAGATCGATGCTCTCCTACCTCCCAGACTTGGAGCCAGCGGACGAGTTAAGGGGACGGGGCTGGTCTGAGGGGTTGCGGGCTGCGCTCTCCCTCCCAGGGAGACGGGGGGAAAGCGGACGGCGAGGGGCCCGGAGCCCGGCCCGCCGCAGCCCTTCCCTGAGAAACTCAGGGAGTTTTCTCCCAGAGTGGCTGAGGGGCTCCAGTCCGTCCGTTCGTCTGTTTGTCCGTCTGTCCTTCCCCCCCCCGCCCCAGCCGCCGGCACTTGCCGCCGCGGGCAGGACCCGCACGCCGTGGCCGCCAGCCTTTCCTCCCGGCTCCGGCCAAGTCTCACCTGATTAACACGGGCGACTTGCAACTTTCGCCTTGGTTTGGATGGGGGAGGTTCAAAGTCAGGAGGAGCTATCTTCCCCTCTACTGAAAATATCGCCCAGGAGTCAAAAGAGCCAGGGCGAAGAGGGGAGAGGGGCCCCGGCCCCCCGCAGGTGCCGGCCCCGCTCCCTCCGGCCCGGCTCCCACTGGCAGGTGAGTCCCGAAGTTACAGCCGCCGGGAGCCGCACGGGTCCGGAGCACCACATCCTTCCCCCAGAAGCAAACAAAACCAAAAAAAAAAAAAAAAAAAAAAAAGGGTATAAAAGAAAGCCATCCCATATCGCCCTCCCTTTTCCTCCACGTACCCACGCACTCTACCTGTTTTTATGCCGGGTTTTTAATAAATTCCTTCCAAAGGGAGCCATGATCCCAGCGGCAGAAGCATAACATCAGCGATCCCCAAACAATTCGAGGGTGTTCCCTTCTCCCCTATTTTCCCCCTGAGCGCCTTCCAGCTTGTTAATAGTCACTGAGCGTAGCGATGAGCTGGAAGTTGTGCAATTTACTGCTAACTTTGAACTCCGGCTTGTTGCTGCTGCTGCTGCTGCTGCTGCACCTTTGGAGTCCTGCCCAGCTGCAAACTTG
>VZTL01058942.1:4975-16940 GCA_013400535.1 Scopus umbretta | reverse complement strand
AAACTTGAAGGAGGCGTTTAGGAGCAGGAAAAAGTAAGCGGGGGGGGGGGGGGGGGGGGGGAAACACGCACTTGCTCTTGTGATGTGAAGTTATGCACAGAACTTGCGAAACTTTCAGCCTCGTCACCCTCAGGGCACCAGCCAGCAAATGGGAAAGAAGGGGTTTTGCTCCGGTGGGGAGCTCTGTAGGAACACACACCAAAAGGACTGAAAACTTTCCCCGGGAGGCTCCAGCCACTTCAGGTCAAGGCGTTCAGCTAAACACCAGCGTTAATGAAGGGCGAGCAACAGTTGCCACACCAGTTCTCCGTACATAATAACCTGCCTTTTCAGTACCTCTTTACAAGGTGTTGGACAAGTAATGGGAAGATGAAGGGAAAAAGTCAGACCGCTGTGGCCCCTCTGCCCTCCCTGGATTTTTAAATAAACGAGCTATTTGCATGAAAGCCTTCGCAGCCTAAAAGCACCTCCGAAAACCTCCTAAGCGTGGCCTAGCAGAGAACAAGTGAGGCAGCCGCACAAAAGGTTCAGTTCGTCCTGCGACTTTGCAGAACCTTTTTTGTTAGTATTGTAAGCTGGCTTCGCCAGAAGGGAAATGAACGCACACTACAGTTCCTGTTCGCTGGAACCCCCTGGGAATGAGAGATTTGGAGTAAAGCTTTAGAAGGGAAAACTTTTTAAAGCTTCAGAAGGAAAAAAAAAAAAAACAAACACCACACTTTTTTTTTCCCCTTCTCCTATCTGGAGCGGAGCAAGGGAAAGTGGACCCATTGCGCCCCAAAGCCTGGTGCCGGTGGGTGAAGGTCTTTGGGCAGGTGGGCAGGTGGGAAGTCCCTAGCCCACCCTAGCCCTCTACTTTCTGCAGTTAATTTAACGCGTACATTTTAGATGTAAATAACTCTTTTTTTTTCCTTTTTTTTCTTTTTTTTTTTTTTTTCTTGTTTCTCACATATTACAGGACAAATTCTTTATGTGGCTGCCCAAAGGTGCAGCACAATAGGGAATTGTTTTATTAACCAGGGGGGGTGATTAAATAGGAGCCTACCAGAGTAAGGGCTTATCTGAAAAAAGGCTTTTTCTTTTTCTTTTTCTAAAATTCCCCTTTCCTCCCTTAGTCAAGATAGTCACAGCAGCCTGAAGAAAACAAAGCAAAGGCCCATTCCATGGGTTACCTATTACTGGCAGCTCTGGGAATACCCCACATATTTTCTGTTCAGTCCCATGCCTCTAAATTCTCTGAGCTGTAACTACAAAGAGAGGGACCGGAGCCTCTTAAAAGCCTTGTTTGGGTAATCATCCAAATAACACAAAAATAGGGAAGCTGAAATGAAATAACTTGCAGATTTCTGATCCTGCTACCAAGGTAGATTTTAAGTAGTCTGATTTTGGCATTATGAACATGAGCCCAAATACATTAAGTCCATAAAAGTTTTTCCCTTTGCTTTGAATTGGGTTATATATGGTACGAAGAGGGTATTTTATTAGATCTAACGAATCAGGAAAATTTTTTGGTTCCTAGGAGATGTTCAAGGCATATTTGGCATAAAAATCAAATCAGTGTAGAATTTCCTCGAGAATAATTAATATTCAAATAACTATTTTTATTGGCAGAGGTAAAATGAAATAGCTTTATCTACAGAATAATATGCACTTTTCATTATGAAAATAATTGGGAACTCAGTGATATTTGTAGCTGGTTTTATTACTTCTGAATAGTAATCTCACAATTTTAATTTATTCAAAAAGTAAAATACCATGTAAATTGTTCCTCTTCTACCAGCACATGCAAAATAATTTTCAACCAAAGATATGTAATGTGGGAAATGGGTCCCTCTACGCAAGTAAAGCAAAATGCTTGTTACGTTCATGTAGCTATGCAAAAATGGTAGGAAAGACTCCAGCATAATAGGCAGACATTTTCACCACAGCTGAGAGAGAAGGCTTTTAGTCTCTGCACTTCCACAATTAGGCTAACCAAAACCAGGAAGAAAGTAAGTGGGTGTACGATAAAGTCTTACAAAGTAATAAAGGAGGGAACCCTAAGAACGAGGAACATTGCTTTTTACTAAAAAACAGACCAAAAGACATTTAGTATATCATAAAGAAGGGAATACATGCTGTTTCACTTGGTATTCAATTAATCTGCAGAACCCAAACATAGGGGGCAAAAAGACTTTACTGAGTTTATACAAATACATACACAAACCCATAAAAATACATGGATATTTCTCTTAGTAACAGAAGAGGCATGAATTTCCATTCCTCAGCACATAAACCAGTCTCTGAATAAAGCAGAAATAGTAGCAAAATATTTCAGAGGGACAGATTAATTTTGTAGGCAGTGTTGACACAACAGTTCAGTTAACTTGCCCTCAAACTTCCAAAGTGCCTCAAACTGTCTGTATCTGTATGTACACGTCCTTAGCTTTCTTTAAACTCCAGCTCTGATCTTCCAGGAATATTGGGCCAACATTCCAGACCAGGGCCCTGGCGCTTCCCAGCATGCCACATGGACATAAAAAGCAACCACCACTCAGATCTTGAGCGTGATCACCTTCTAATCATTCTTTCTTCATGCAAAAACCTAAAAGGCAAATAGATGGTAACGTGCTGTTTTTCAGCCGTGAGCTGTTAAGCTCAGCCAAATTGTTCTCCGACACAGTATTTCCCCCCTAGGAGAAGGAATGAATGAATGAATGGCAGACAGTTCAGTTTGCAGCACTCCTTTTTTGAAAGCACTCCATAAAATATGCATGTGCCGAACTTGGGATCATCAGAAAGATGCATCAACAATTCACTCTGGTATTTAAGGAAAAGGAAAGTGAATTACAAACACTAGAGTATCACCTGCCACTTGGGTAAGCTTACAGAACAATAAATCTGGATGCAAAGCTTGGATGCTTGATCAGAAAGCTTAAGGTTAATAAATTGAAATGTTTGATTTGCCATCTTCCAAAACAGCTCACACTAAGCATTGTATACATCTCCTTGGCAAAAAATAGTGCAGTGTAGCAATGCTTTAAAACCTAGCTTTAACCATATCAGTCTACGGGTATAGTTTCATATGAACTTCTTACATGCAACAGGGACTGGGTGGGCTAATGCTCTCTCCTTCCCTTCCTTACCTCTCTTACCCACCACTTGGTTCCAGTGCCTATCTCACACAGTCTCTGTGATCTCATCTGATCTCCTGGTAAGCTGATGTAACTCATTCAAATTCCAAGCCAGCAACAAGTTTGCTCCTTCTGTTTTGCGCTGATTGTAAGGTAAGCTGGCTAACCTTGGGATCAGACAAGATCAGTCAGATGGTGTGATTTCCAGAGCTGATGCAAGGGAGGAGTTCAACTATAAGCAGGACTAAGAGAACAAAAGAGAGGAAGCAAAGTGAAAGGAGGACTTGGAAATAGGGGAAGGAAGCAAGAACTCCTTTGGTTGTGTGGTAGGGCAGCTTGGCAGCTCAGTGAAACCTATTCTAAGGGTGGGTTTACATAAAGTGACTTCGTCTAATCTAATGGCTTGCTGTCCTTAAAAGTGGGGAGGTCTCATTCCTCTCCCACCAGCCACAGACGCCTGACCCTTTCCTTATGCCAGGTCTGGTTGTCAACAGGCTTTGTGCTCACACCATTCAACTTTTCAAATGGATGGAAACCTGACTTGACACAGGAAAGTGAATAAATAGCTTTTTGTTGTGCTAATAAATTAGCTTATTAAGATGTCAGACAATTGGCAGGACTGACATGTGAGGAGAGAAGCAGGACCATGTGGCCAAGAGTGTGGGCAGAGAGACGTGGGAGGAAGACATCCCGTCTGAGCAGCCCTGAGCAGCTGGATTGGCTCAGCCACATTGTGTAACTTCATTCTGGCTGCAGCAGTGAGCAGCTCAATGGAGGCCTCAAAAGCTTAGGACCAGGAAAAATTGCCCATTCATTGCACTAGATTACTGTGCATAGGCTGCTTCTGATTCCTTGGCTCCCTCATTTTAAACCATCATAAATATTTATGTCTGTTTTAAGTGCAGCCAGGTATATGAATACAAGACACTAGACTAAATGATCCAATACAGTAAGAGGGAAAGGTCAGTGCTGGACTTATAACTAACTGGTTAAAGGCAGGAAAATGGGTGATCCATCTTCAGAGAGGCTGTGGATTTGTGCTGCTCAGCTTACTCACTTGAGAAGATTTGCAAAAGGGACTCGGAAGACTGGTAGCTGATGATAAACTGGCAGGTGAAGGTCATGTTGATAAGTACAAAGTAATATACTGAGAAGAAATATCTAAACAAACCTTTAAATTAACTGTCACATCTCAGAAACATAATTTATTTGGGGCAGTTCACTCAAAGACTTAGGTCAATGTTCTATACTGGTAAAACGAAACCCAAACAAACAAAAGAAGAGAGTTAACAATTAATGAGAAAGGAATACGGAATGAAGTGGAAAAGCTCATTATGCCACTGTAAACATTCATTCTGAGCCTACCTTTTGAATACCCCAGGTACCCCATCTGAAAAAGGATGGAGGAGGGGGCAGCAAATGGCAGCAAGAGAGTTTTAATATGCAGAATAGCTTAATATATGAGGAGAAATCAAGCAGAGAGATGAGAGTCTTGAATCTGAAGAAAGGTGAATATCTGATTATTATGAGAGGTCTATAATAATAGATGTAGTGGAGACAATAAATAGGAAGTAGTTGTTTGTCACAGTATAAGTATAAAGGCCTGCTGAAAGAAATAATCAGACAACGAAGTTAAAATAAACACACACGAGAAATATTGTAAGTAAATGACAGAACTGCCCTCTGACTGCAAATTTCAAAGAGAACAAAAATATGAATGAGTCAAAAAAGAGATTAGGCAAAACCATGGACCATACGGTCAATAAAAGTCACAAAAATCACTGGGTTCTTGGGTCTTTATTGCTTTGGTCCAGCTGTTTCCCAAACCTCTTTTTCTTTTCCCTTTTTTCCCCTACAGCTCACTAGCTACTGACATAGCCCTAAGTACAGTAAACCTCACAGGTTACTTTTGACTTGGAGACTGGGTCCAGATGTAGCATCACTTTGGTTGCTGACCTCTGCAGAAGACTTCCACATAAGGTTTTTCCTGCACTTTAATACAGCAGTAAACAAAACAGGCAGCTTGTTCCCCTGTAAGAAGATTTTTATTCAATATTGCAGATACAGACATATTTTTTATATTCTACAAGCCCCAAGTACTCCTAAGCACCCATCTCAAGGCAGGGAGCAACTCCCCAGATGTGGAGTCAAATTCTTTGTCTGTGCATGACTATCCCAGTCAGCACATTCTTCATCCAGCCCCAAATCTCTTTCTCTCCTTGCTTTCTTTAGGTACTGAGATGATGTCTTGTGACTGAATTTACCATTTTCCCCATTTCTAACACTTTCTTCCCTTATGTGTTCCCACTCTCTCTGCAATGGTGTAAGTGTTTGGCAGTTAGGTACTTGAAGACTCTGTGATAAAGAGGCCAAAGCAAATTAAATGAGCACTGAGGTACACGAAAGAACATCTTTCTGTCTATTGCAGGGACTATTAAATATAATGGTCCAAATAAGCTTTCAGCTCTGAAAATCCTTGAATCACTAATTACCTGATGCTGGGAGTAAAAAGACCACCTCATATTTCTGTTGCTTTTATTCCCTAAACATCGGCTAGTGCCCACTATCAGAGACAGGATATGATGCCAGCAAGGCATTTGGTGTGATCCAGTAGAGCAGCTCTTCTGTTAATGATTGCATGTAACATGACAATTACTCATCTCCTTGTGTCTTTTCTCCAGCTTCCTAGCAGATCCTTTTTCTTCACTCTACAATTTTGATTAAAATATGTTAAGTGACATGAACTAAATTCTCAGCTCCTACAGATTTGCACGGTAATCATGGAAACATCAGACAGGGTTAAATGATGTGTCTAATACCCTCCTTTACTTTTTATAAATCCTTTTTATGAAAATTACTTTTCATAACAGCTTTGCAGCATGCTGCAATAGTATTTTGTGGTCATATTCTTTGGTGTAAGGGCCTGACTTGGTAGCAGCTGTGACTATTGTGGCATCTAAGTCAAAGAGCAGTTTAGATGAATTGCTGTGTCCCAAGCTGCCATACTTGGGTCACCATAATTTGTGTAGAGGATTTATTGCAAAACCTAAAACTTATCTGAGCACACCTCCAGGAGCCCTAGCTCAAACTGCATCCATTGCAAAACACACTGGAAATACACTAGGTACACCAAAGAAACTTCCTATTACAGGAAGGGTTTAGAAGTTGAAAAGACACAAAGAAAATAATTTTCCTTATTTAAAAGTATGACAAAAATATTTTCTTGATACAAATATAATATAAGGGTTTAAATATCTTTAATAAAACTTTTTCTATATAGCAACTTTTTCTTTCAAAAGACATATGCTAAATTTGCATTATGTGCTGTAACCTACTCCCATGTTCTGAAAAGAGCTGCTTATGCTGCCTACATCCAAGGATAAGCAATAACAGTCCTTGCAGAACTAAATGAGAAAAGATGAGCGTAGGATTTGTACATAGGCAATTGACAGTAATATTTTCAATTATTTGAAGACTTTTAAACACATAGAAAGCAAAGGAATGCAGGAAGAATCTATGGAAATACTCTCAGAACACTCCCCCTGACTTTAACCCTCCATTAATGATGATATGCTTTGCCCTCCACTAGGTGATTAAGAAAGGGAATATTAACTGTATGCCATGGTCTGCAATGGTAATGTCCCATTCGTTTCATATTTCATGGTTTTCTGAGGTTTATGTTTAGTTAGGACTCTCCCAAGATCTTGGTTCACACAGTCGGAGAATAAATGGTTTCAAACCACAAACTGGAGAATAACATTATTGTTTCTCCTCTTCCTACCTGAATTTTAATTGCGTAATCTTTAAGAATGACAAGGAACATGTATCCACCAGTCTCCGAGGTAAGGAGTCTTCATAACCTATGTAAAAAGTTTACCTCTTTTTTTGAATGTTGTATTTAAAATTGCTTCTTAACAGAGTGATACATTCTCACTGGAATTAAACTGTTGACATGCCTATGGCCAGGTTTGATTCCTCAAATACACAGTTAAACAGAGGTAAAATTATATTTTCCTTGTGGCTGTATTTCAGAAGCCTCTTGCTCAACTGAACTGGATCAATTGGTTCATTATTTAACTTTGGGTCATTATTTCACCTTTCAAAAGAGGAACTAATTTTTAGGTAATTCAAGTAGATTTTACAGAATTTAGAAGAACTGACCTTTGCAACTGAAAATGATTTTCAGAAAGAAACAAGCTTCTGAGTGTGCTCTTGTCTGCTGAATGAGAACATCTTTTACTGACAAACATCTGAAACAAATGCCCCCTGGAGGTGTGCACTACTCCAGTCATTACAGAGGGAGTTTTCATGTTCTTCTTTAATGCCAGTCCCTGAGATCCTGTCAGTACCTGCACCCATTAAGCCTATCACTTTTCAACTTTACACCAAAATCCTTGATATTGTTTTCCTGATGTACGCTTCCAGCATGTCTGTTCTCGTCTTCCTGCACAGAGAGAGAGATCTTCTCCAGATGTCGGCTCACATGTGGGCCAGACACACATTAAGATACAGGCCCTCTCCCCTTGCTAGATTCCATCCATGCATGGGAAATACTCAAACCCTACCTAAACGGCAGAATAACTCCATCCCTGCAGCCTGTTTTCTTGAAGGACAGAAACAAATGTTTACACCCCCCCATCCCCATCTTGTCTCATCTAGGGGAACATGGAAAGTATCACAGATAATTCCACAGTGGCAGAAAGCTGCTGTTTCATAATCTTATACTGGCACACTGCCAGTTCTTGAATTACTTTTAAAGGAAATTAGGGCATCATGAAGCATAAGAAATCTTCTAATACACAACATATGAAAATTCTAGGCTGAAGCAGATTCTAAATCTTTCTCTCACTCCATTTCTTAATAATAAAAGAAATCAGCAGGGTAGGAATCTGCATATGATGTAATACCTGGAGACAATTAAATTCACATTTCTGTGTGCTTTTTTGAAGCTTTTGCATTGAAGCCAGTGGGAGTTTTTTCTGATCAAGGCCTTCTTACACAAACGAACAACTGCAAATGTGTTAGGAAAGACTGATCTCTGGGACAGTGAATCACAAGTGTTTTGTCTCCTTTAGAAGAAAAAAAACCCAGCAAACCTCTTGAGACTGTTTGGTAAGTCATACCTAAAGGAATTTCTTACTTTCATCCTAGCTGGAAAGCAGATTTATTGCACAGAACATTAACTTAAGAATAAACCCGGTGTTAACTTCAGAATAAAACAATTCAAATAAGACTAATTTAAGACACAGAAATGAAAAAAAGAAAAAGTTAAATCTGTATTGAACTTACTCTCCAGATGGGGTAAATATTTTATATTGTATTTTCTAGTTTCTTTGTCTATTTAAAATGTAATAATACAGTACAATACAACATGAAACTGAATCCTTCAGAAATCTAAGACACATTTGTTCTTTCACCGATTTAGCATTAGTTCCAATAAGGAACATAGGTCTCTAATGAAAGGTTTAGGAGGATTTTACATGCCTGAATGTTTCTGACAGAGATGCCAGAGATGACATTCCAGACCAGCTAATAACAGGAGGATTTTCAAAGGGCAGAAAGCCATGTGGAATACATACTTGCATCTGACAGACCAGAAAGAACAGCAGGATGAGACAGTTTAAATAGCAGAGATATGTATGTCAAGATTCACATCTTCTCCTGAAGATGTTACCATATATTGAAATGGGGTCTAATTCCTCACAATGGACGAGACTTACCTCCTTGTAAACAATTGCTCCTGTGAAACTCTTTTGTGCCTCCTGGTCAAGTATATATTTTTTCCCAGCTAATTTGTTAATTATTATTTCAGCAAGAAAATTGCCTGAGGCCCAGGCACCTCAACTCTAGAGGATAAAAGGAATGTACTCCACTAGTTTCTTCCCCATCCTGCTGGCTGCTAGTATCCTAACTCCTGAAGCAGTATAAAGGAAAAATAGTTATCTAATAAAAAGGTATAGAGGCTTTTGACTTAGCATTGCCTCAGTCCAAATCCACAAAGTTGTTTACATAATTAACTCCCACTGATTTTAGTATGTATGGATACTTTTACTATTTAAGCCTAGCTCCCTTGTGCTAGAAGGTGTAGCATCAAGGGGAAGACGGTCAGTCCCTTACTGTGACTATGACTGACTGTGCAGGCCTGTGTGATGGCTTGGAGGCCTTACTCAAAAAAGATCTGGTTGGTTGGGTACATAAATCTATGACCAGGGCTGGTATACAATCAGCTACATAACCACAAAAGGTATGATCTGGCAAGAAACTGCTGCCATTGAATTATGTATGCAAAAGCACAGGTTCAGCACTGCAAATGTGAATGACATCCAGCAGCAGTGTGTGGTGGCTGGGAAGGAGCTGGAATGGTTGTTACGCATGGCAGAGAAGTGTCGTATTCTCTTCTCTCCTCTACAGTAAAAATTACTGTTAGAAAAACATATTGAATCTGACCTTGGTACAAGGGCTGTAGGCTATGTTATTATGGTGCTGGTGTCTGCATGCTGTTAGCATTTCAAAACACAAGTCCAAGCCCTATTCCACAAAAAAAAAGAAAAAAAAAAAAAAGTACAGGATCACCCAGCACAGGCTATCTGATGAAGTCAGCATTATATCTGAACTACCTGCTATAAACAAATGTTTAAATAACAGCCAACTCCTTATCTCTATGTTTCTGAGAAACTTTGGAGAGTGGTAAAGTCGGTCAGTGTTGCCTGTGTTCTCTTCTGAGGTCAATAAGGGTTGAATATCTGAAAACCCATAAAGAGGGTTAATCAAATACTTCTGCCACTTTAACTGAGTCATTGGTCAGTGATGCACATCCTTCTTCTGTGGCTTTAGACTGCAGGGAGTAGGAGATACATATACTTGCTGTACCTGTGTGAGCCTGCCATAGATAACATGCCAAACCTGCTAAGTTTTTGACCTCTTTCACACCTTCTAACACCCCTTAGCTCTATAGGGATGATATCTAACATTATTGTTTCTGCATCAAGGCCACACCTGGCTGTTTGCACAGCAGAGGGACCTTGTCTGTGTAAATAAATCTTTTCCCTCTGTTGATATTAATTGAGATAGGGACAGAGAAGTTCAATTCCAGTGCTTTACCTTGCTCATCAAGATATGGCCCTGTGGAGTGAAACCACTGCAGCTACATCTATGCAAATCTATCCTTTACTTGTTAGCCCGAACAGCGAATATCAAGCTGTCTCACCAGTTACCAGTGAATACAGTTGGAGCACTTGCTCATCCAGGAGAGACTGGGGACAAAGGAGGAGGAAACTGAAGTTTGTCTCTTTGCCCTAAATATTTATTCCTGATTTTCATAAATTTCAGTTTTACCTAAATCAACAATGGGAAATATTACAGGGCACCACCACATATATGTAATGCTCTTCAAATCTGCTTGTAATCTTTGACTGCTAACATCTTTTCAGTTGATGCCCAAAGTATTCCATAGGTATCTAACTAAAATCAAGAGTCGCAAACCAGGCCTCACTGTTTAAATCAACAATTCATTTTCCTCAGTGTAGGTACATGAAATTTACAGATACAGACAAGCTTAAGTTTTAGCATTTGAGTCATGTTACTCATCTTCTTAAAACCAGGCATGTATGGAGGTGTTTGCAGGATTGGGGCTACATCATCAAGTGATTAGAAAACAGTCCCCTCTGGGTCTTAATTAAACATGGCTCCAGTAGCACAAATCAATGCACCAGGGGGGAGGTTTGTAGCTGAGATCATGTCTACAGCACAAGGCACGGGTGACATCACCGTGTTAATCTGGGGTGTGAGCGCTCTGTGCTCGCTGAATCCCCTAGTTTACCTGCAGTTATAACAGCACAACTGTTCTCTTGCCAGTCTAACATATTTTTGTTGTGAGGAAGAGGGGGGAGAGAGAGAGAGGAGTGAGTAAACCAAGGCTTGATGCCATTATGATATGGATGGCGATCATAGACGTGGAACTACTGTCATGACACCTGTCCAGGAGGATGCACTTCTCTGGATGGTTTTGATAAGGGATAGAGATAAAGATTGCAGCTCTTCAGCATTCCCCGTGATAAGCCTTACTAGTAAAAACAAGGCTGGTATAGGCTGCCACACATGACAAAGATTTCTTTTTTTTCCAGAGCAGTGTATACTTATAAGCTGTATTCTAGTTTAGACATGGCTATAGTTAATTAATGTTTGTAAAGTACTGAAATTGAAAGGTGTTATGCAAATGCAGAATATGCTTCAGATGCAAAGCCTTATTTCATTTTTCAGAAAGGGTGCTTTCTTTCTTTGTCAGTTATGTTTTTGCTTATATTGTAAATGACTGGTTGCCTGTGTTTGCTGTTGTAACATGTATTCTTATTACCACTTTGTCTGTCTTTATTGGGATGTCTGCTTTTCAATCTCCAAGGAATTTCTTACATGCTATGCATGCAAATTTCAGTTCACAGATGTGCAAATTACATAGATGCTTTCCATCCCTCATAGGTAAAAAGGCTGGAAGTTGCAGAAGGGGTGTATACTTGGAATGTGCATACTGGCACAGTACTGAAACTACAGCTCTTTGAATTCATATTTTGCTTCTGAGGATTACTCCTAAATCAAAAACAATCAGATTTAGCAATGATTTTTAAATGATCTACTCATGAATAATCAAACCAAGCACCTTGTATATGAAGAATAAACTTAAAACTAGTGCTTCTGCCTTGCTTAATGAAATTTTCTGAAGAAGGAAAAATAACTAACAAATCGAATAAAGGAAACACTTCTATGATATGAGGCAGTGATTCTTAGTCTTTTCTTATGTTGCAGTAGAAGAACTGTGGAAGACTGTCCATGACTCTTGAGGCTTCCTTTTATTAAAA
>VZTL01058938.1:0-40124 GCA_013400535.1 Scopus umbretta | reverse complement strand
AGAATGGTCAGGTCCAAATATAATGCTTATAAATTATAATATCAACTGAAGACCTGTCAGAAGTGATGAAGGGAGAATTGTGCTGGTAGACTGTTTTTCAGCAAACTGATAAGACAAGGGGAGAGATGAATGAAGAATTCACAACTCACAGAAAAACTTTAAACAAAAAGGAGAAAGTTTTAAGAAATGACATGAACCTATGAGTGCACCAACTGCTTTGAGAATCAGAACAGAAAGAAGGGAACACAATGTGGAAATGCACACTGAGCACCAGCAGTATGAGGTGAAATACCAGATGCCATGAATAAAAGCAGATGTCAGAGTATACGTGACAGAATTTGAGTCTCAGGATGTGTACTTTGAGACAATCTGCATTTATAATTCAGTTTATTAGCTGGAAGTGATGAAGCAAATCATCAACTGATGTAATAAGCAATTAAAAAACCCATATAGTTAATCTAAAGCTTAGAAGTTCCACTGCCCAGTAGGTCATACCCCACATATCAGCTGTTTCACCAAGGTCTTTTCCAGCTAGTCCTGGGTGAAGCTACCCTTAAAGCCATGCATAGCCCAAGTCTTGCCTAGCACTCTAAATGAGAAGCACTGCTTTACAAGCACATCTTTGCTTAAATTAGCTACTATACATTCTGTTATATAGTACTTCACTTCAGTACCCTAAATATATCAAGAAAAAAGCTTTACTCTGGTATAAAATTATTTTCAGAGAGGGCAAAATGATCATGTGATGCTGAGTGGTGTCACTTATATCCTCCTGACTTCTGAAAACATTAAAAAGAGGCACTGAAGCCCACTTCACCTTTCAGGAAGGAAGCCTTAATTTAATTATTGTTAAATACACTGTTTCAGAAAAGCATACAGCTTTGGAGAAAAAGAGCCCCACCTTCTAAGAGAATAACATTATATGAGACACGTGGAAGATATATATCTGGCCCTTGCTCTTTGGGATGTGTACACAACAAAGAGAAATCACCTTGGGCTGAAATCAGGATCACTCTCTGTGTACTCCACACATGCCTGATCATGGACAATGAAGAATGAAATCTTGCACTGACTGTTTGTTATAAGCACGTCAGTGATCCAAACTGCTGCCGTCATCTGCTATGCCTACTTTCAACGGTGCTTTAGGGACATTATTTCTTGTGATGGCACAGTGCTATGTGAGAGACATATCTCAAGTTAAAAAAATAGACTGCCACAACCCATACAATATGCGTGGTACTATATTTCCTTAACTACACTGCAGTGACTGACCCATTAAAGTGGGCACCACATACAATTCATTCAGATTCCCCTTGCGCAACTCATGACCTACCAGACTACTAGAACTATCATGAACTCTTAATGTGTAAAATGATCTAGTCTTTTTATGTTTAACCTGCTTATTACCTCAAATTCCGTGGTGATGCAGAAAGCACAGAAGCTGGCTTGGAAGAAAAATAAATTACGTATCTTCATTTCTATGGCCCCAAATCATCTCATTTACATGTAAACAAATGAAGACAAAGAAATAGCAATAGATTTTTGTTCAGTTATTGTACAATCATTTCAGATGAACAACAATAACCAGCACCCCCCCAACATACAGACTACATGTATACTGTTTCACAAATACTTTGTGGAATCCCCTTGTACGTGCACTCCACTACCAAACCTCTTATTGGTATAGGTGAGCTTGGTCAGTGCCAACACAGTTAAAGAAAAGTCTCCCCTCGGTACAACAACCAGCTGCTGTCCAGGATCATCTTGAGGAGTTACGGAGTTGCATGGACAAACAAAATAATGAGAAATCAAAGGCTGTAGACACATATATTCTTCCAGCCAACCCAGTCAATTGTCACCCTATTTGCCAAAGATAATTAGCCCCAGGTTAGCTTAAATGATTTAAACGGTACATCTTTACTAGCCCAGATCATTTTGATTGAAATGGGCTAAGTGAGCCCTGGCAATTCATTCAGCACAGCTGAGAGCATGATAACCTTCAGCAGACGGTAGTGATGAGCAGCTGGGGTTAGAAACAGGATTATAACCTTTTCCACTGGCACAGCTGGATGAGAAAGAACAGATGCATTTACATCTGAAAGAGACCATCGTACCTGAAGGAAAAAACAATACTGTGTGCATTCCTGATCTGGACATCTATCAGTCAGCCACTCATTCTGTGTATTCATGAAATAAGATCACAAATGCATCCTAAACTTTTCTCTGTTACACCTTCCAGGGGTACCTACAGTGTCAACCAGCATTTCAATTAATCCATGAATTCTTGCATGTCTTAAAAGTCGAGCACATAATGTATGTACCTGAGAGAAATTCCAGTATTGGTAAACAACATTTATTTTGCTTCCGTCAATGAAGACATGAAATGTAAGCTTTCAGGCATACAGCACTGAGTGTAGAACACTATAATTAAGAACTATATATTAGAAACAAAACTATTTTTGTGATCTCTTATTAGTTCTCTTTCTTGTGTTACTCAGTTTATATTAGTCTGCTTATTTAACAACTCAATCTCATGGACAATTAAACAATACTCACAGAGGTATACAAATGTCCGACCCAATCAGTTCCACCTTATTAAACTCTTCCTTCATTGTTTTGTTGCATCCTGAATTACACAGTCAATACAGTCTCCTCAATAGAGCTACACTTCTGAATACATTTTAGAAATAAAATCTCAAACTTGATAGATTTCATTAATCAGATTAACTGAATTTTCTCTTTCAAATGTAAAACAAAAGTTGCAGGGTTTTTTTCCAAGAACTTCCAGTCTTCCATATTTCATTTCTGCAGTGATTTAAAAGTTGCAGCACTAGAGATCTTGAAATCATTGCTGTCACTTCAGATGTTATCAGAGTTTATGGTAAGATACAAACTTACAGTCTTCCTAGCATTGGCTACAATGACAAAGTTATTTACTGCACTTTATGGAGGCACTAATCTTGTTTTCCATATTCCTACTGAAAACTGTACTGGTGACATTCACTATCTTCCCAACCACCATGGCATGACATGCAAGTCAGTTTGAAAACTGTGTCATAATAGCTGGACAGTAACATAAACATTGATTCTTTTCAAAGGTAACAGCAGACAGAGACTAGAGAAGGTAACTTTTGCTTACCTTCAGGAAAGCAATAATTTCTTTTAGTTTGTGTCAGTTCTATGGCAGACACAGACACTTTCACATTACATATTTATTTTGGCATTCTGCATTTCTTTTCTGAATTAAGAATCTCAGAATAAACTACATATACATCTGAGAATGTTATTTCTAATTAAATATCTTTGGCTATCATTAAAAAAAAAAATAAAAATCAGAAAACCAAGACGCTTTAAAGCTACTTTCTCTTTTCATTTAACAAGGGTCACTTGTTTAAATTGAAATAAAAACTACACCCAATCTTCTAATGTTTCTTATTTTGGGGACAATCACCTGAATTTCTAGAATAAGAAGTACTCAGCAAAGTGGTGAATTAAGTTCTTTATTAAGTTCTTGAGTTCTTTATCCTACATTCCTCTCATTTTGTACAGTAGATGAGTGATCTGAAATTTGTCAAAGGAAAGGGATAACTCTCATATTTTGTTATAGCAGCATACATCAGTGACAGGTCATGCCTCTTTGCAGTAGAGACCTCTAAGTGATACTAAATGAAACTATTATATACATACCATATTTCAAGTGACTGCCAACATTAATGCATTGTTTCAGTAATAACCATGAATCTATTGTGACATATTTGGGCTATTTCTCTGTGCAGTTATAATAAAGTTTTGTCCAAGAGCATTTAAGTCTGTAGCACTCATTATCCTTGTTGTTTGACCTAGAAGGGTCCTTGGCAATCAAAATTCTGACACAGAAGTTCACAGTTCAAACCTGCCTTTCAAGTTGTCCCTTGAGACTACTTGTACTGATCCCAAGTCTTTTTTGACAGCTGTGTTGAGGTTTCCTGATTATAAATTCCCATCTTCTAATCTTTTCACTGGAAAGGGCAGCTGCAAGTAATGGCAAGTTAATTGCAGCATATGACACAGATTCTAATAAATGCTTTAAAAGATTTGCAATCTATGTTTAAAAAAACAATTTGGTGGCAATAATTTCAGTGTAAATCTCCAAGTGCTCAAGA
Source organism: Scopus umbretta (assembly GCA_013400535.1). NCBI lineage: Eukaryota > Metazoa > Chordata > Aves > Pelecaniformes > Scopidae > Scopus > Scopus umbretta. The sequence goes on along the minus strand of VZTL01058938.1, from coordinate 35,982 downwards.
GGTCTAAGTTGCTTCTAAACACTGCAGAAGGAGAAAAAATTAAAGTACATTTTATGGGATATAGGTCTCAGTAATTGTCATTGCATGGCAGGGTTTTATGTTCCACTAGTGAAAATGAAATTGTTCCACACATAACCTGGCAGCCAATACATAGTTCAGTCACAAAAGGAGATTGACTCAAACTAATGACAATCTACTGTTAATATGTTCCAATATTTTCCTTAACTATATGACTGCAGAAGTTTGCAATGTTTAAAGCAGAATAGGTTATAATGTGGTACAATAAGGCAGGACAACAGAAAAATACTTACCTGAATTGACTATAAACATCATAGAAGACATACAAACTGATTGTAGTTATTTGGCACTTGCAATTATTTTCAAGTAAGCTATGACAACTGTAATACAGACCTGTCAGCAGCTGTCCTACCTCATGACGATACACATCAGATCTCATAAACTAAGAAAATGCAAGAATAGATCAGTATGTGCACAAAAGAAGAATGATGAATACTTTCAGAGAAGGTGACATTCTAATGCCTACATATGGACCAAGCCAATGGCCCACCAAGGAGCTATTATGATGATCCAGTCTGACTTGATCCGTAACATACTTTAAAGGATTGCCCCCAGTAGTTTATGCATCAACCGTACATTTATTTAGCGATAGAGAATCTCTGAAACCTTTGAGAAGTTATATTCCCCTTTATAGGATCTTGCTATGCCATTTCCTGCTGCATTAAAGACCTCACCGTAAAGCTGTTAATTTTCTCCCTAAAGAGGAGACAAACTCTAACCAGACCACCTCTTAACCTCTATTCTGCTAACTACATTGAGATCTCCAGTCTCAGTCTGTATAAGCATTTTTCAAACCTGAGACAAATTCTTGTCTCTCTTCTGTTGATCCCTTTACAATTATCCAGCCAGAGATATTTCAGATAAATATTTAAGGAAAGGAGCAAACATGGTAAATAGATTAATGGTTTATAATAAAAGTAATTTGTAAGCTCGTATATGTTCTTGGTATATTCTCTAAATGACAGTAAGCTTTACTGTAGGACTTTAGGCTTCAGGCTTAATATTATGCACCTTCGGTTCATACCTGTATAGCTCTTTAGGGTTTTCTGTTTTCACGTCAAATAGCAAAACACATAATGGACATTGGGTTGCTTTTCAATAAGCAAGACAAATGTTGAGGATAAGGGTAAAGTTTCAGGACTTAAAGCAGTTTAGTTCTTCAGCAAAATGTATTCCTTAAACTAATCTTTGTAATCTCCATAGCATACTTTTAAGTTATTCAGAAACTTCTGGTGTCACCATCAGTTGATGTGTAGGTGAACTAACCTACATTACAACCAAAAGCAAAAATACACCAAAATCAGTCAATCTTACTACCTTTTCAGGTCTCAATAGGCATCCATATTTCCTTCTGTGACATAAGCAAGAAATATATGCTATTTTTTTCCCTCAAATCTGTGAAAGGACCCTTTGTTGGAAGCTGAAGTCCTGATCTTCTATACGTCATTGCCCTGGAGGTTAAAGTGATATAAGAGCAGCCAAAACCTGTAGCAGGTAAGGACACATTTTCTTGTTCTTGTCCCACGTGAGTGTCCAGAAAACAAACTGAGCAAACAAATTGCTGACTTTATGAGTCTCAGGTAGACTTTTTTTAAACTAGCATATGTACTAGACTATATGTCATGTTTCAGTCTGGCCTCACTTCTCCTCCCCTTTTACACTCTCTATAGTTTAAAAAAACCAACAACAAACAAACAAACAAAAACAATCCCAAAAGAAAGCAAAAAAAATATGATGTCTTCCTCTGAAATCATGCAACACAAGACAAAAGGCAGACGATGAATAAAACCATCAGGAGAGTCACAACCCCTCACTGTCCCAAGAAATGTTATGGAGTTTAACACTTGGAAGTGAGAAGGATGCACAGCAGTAGACAGCCCACTCAGAGGATCTCATCCACTTCAGCCCCAGTGGCACCATGGTGCCTGGGCTGTACTGGTTCATTTGCAGGTTTGGAGAGATGCCACCCAGGAGCCTGGTGAACGCTGCTACAGCTGCTCTGTTATGAGTCACAACCCGCTGAGATGATTTCATCAGATCTTGTCAAAGATGTACACTCTTCAGAAAATACACAAAGCTTTTTCATCCTTATTGTGATTTAAAGATATTTTTCATAACAATTTTATCTCAGATTTTCGAAACTACTTTCTACCTGAAACAATTTTGTGTAAAGGATTTTTTCTATTGTATGACTTAAACATACAAATAATAAATACATACAAATATAAAATATTTGTATGTATTTATTTAGATTTAAAAATAGCTAAAAAGAAGCCTTTCCAAGGATCTAAACACCTCAATATGCCATTAATAATGCAATTAGTCATACCTCCTTTATGGCCCTATAATTTCAAGGGAACAGTGTAGGAGAAAAAAAGGTTTTAGGACAATAGTGTGGTAACAGTACATCTGTAAATTAGCAAGTATTTTTATTAGATAATTAGCAACTGGAAAAGTAGCACATGCAACTATTCTAACGGCATAACTCACACAAGCTTGTGTTTAAATGGCATTCACAAAATAAGCCAAGAGCACCTGAGGTGTTAAAGCCCTAAAATTGCATATTTTAGCAAAACAGAAGAATAAGGCTAATGAGTTAGTTGTATATTATTCTTATATGCTTATAATAATCCCTTAGCTAGCAAGTTTCAATTTTTTTCAAGGTGTTACAGAAATTACCAGAATAAGTATTCGTCAGAGGTACTCCTTTAGTTATATCTTCAAATACCAGCAGGACTAATCCTCAGGTAAAATAGCAAAAGCTTAATGCTATCGTATTTAATTTCAAAGGATTTGAACAAAGAAATAATTTCAGATGATTAAATCAGTTCATTGTGAAAGAGAAATTGTAGGGAAAAATTGCACTTGTTATAAAAGTTTGTTGTATTTCACATAAATACCCAGGAATATTTCCATAAAATTATAGACATATTAAAAAAAATTGACCTTGTAGTCTAGAACTCTGCAATTAATGAATTGTTGAATAATACAGATAAGTTTTTTTGTACTGACCTTGAACAAGGAGTCATTGTGAAATATCATGACTGCATTTATACCGTTACTAGTATAGGAAGACTATGTCCCTCACACTTCATCATGCATCACTGAACTGTAACAAACTCTGACAGGTATAGAGCATATCTCTAAATATTATGACACTCTGCTAGTGACAGCTGGAAAAGAAAAGCTGGACACAATCACAGTTCTCACATTTACTGGAAAAGATGAGATGCCATCCATAGCAACCATATTTCAGGAAACACTAACTAATAAATTTTAAATATTTTTAAATGCCTCATTTCCTGACATTTTAAAACACAGAAAAGCATCAGATACAATTGCTGAGGCTTTTACTGTCAGCAATTAGTCTTTGTGTCTTATGTATAACATTGTCACAGAAACCACTGCTAAAAAAACTACCAAAAACTTAAAAATCTACAGCATTCAATAACCTTGCTCAATTATAAAACAACACATGGCAAAGGTCATTTGCCAAAGCAATAGTATTTGCATAATAGTTGCATATGAGGATAGTTGCATATGAGGAATCAAGCCTGGAATGTCACAAAAGTATTCCAAGAGTACACTTCCTGCAAATTGAGTTTTCTCATCAACTGTAAGCATTTCTAAAGACATTTAATTAAATAGTCAGTTTAAAATCAGAAAACTATATTCAAGTGCTGCACCTTATATAGATGGCGAGTACACAAAGGAGGACTGCATCTTCCCACCAGTGCTAACTTCAGCATACAATTCCTCTTTAATTATTTCGATGAGTGTGCATTTAATTCAAAGAATATAGTGTTGCAAATTCAAGCACTCTTCAAATATATATGCTTTGAGGCATACAGCTACCTACTCTTCTGTAGCTTAGCAGAAGGACAGTTCTGCCTTGGTACCCAAAGAAATACTTTAATCTGTGGCCAAAATAACATGAAAATCTTATGCACTGTAACTTTCCTTACAGCCAAGCACATATGTGCTACATATACGGGTTGAACTCAACATTCTCTTAAAAGCTGCTTTTTTTCTTGCATGGCAAAATATAGAGCATCTCCTTCATAAAGAAGAATGTTTACTTCTAAATGGGATTATAAAACCACAATTTTAATCAGAAAACTAGAGTTTTAATGCAGCTATGCGATATGATATGAAATACTCCTAGAAATAAACTAGCACTCTGGGAAAAAAAAAAATAAAATATTCTTAACAATTACTAAGTGAGAAATGAGCACTCAAAAGGCTTCTATTCATGCTTTTTTTAAAAAAATAAATATATTTGTGCATGTATGTAGATACAGTTATAAACACATTCAGAAGTGACAGTAATTATGGGTATGTCACTGCTTTAAGTGAACTTTGCAGCATCAGAAACAGCTTGGTTGTTTAATATTATCAATTAATTCTACTACGTTAGTAGATTTATTGCCTTTAACTATTTTGATAAAAAAGCTTAACATCAAGGAGCATGTATGTGACTACAAATGTTTCTCTTCCATCTTAGCTAAAATGTTTTCCTGTAACTTACAACTATACTGTACTAAACATCTTGCCAAAACGTTACATTTGATGCTTCATTCAAGTTTATTTTACTCAGAACTTTCTCAAAAAAAATTCTTTTGGGATACCTTTCCTTATATTTTGTGACACGTTCTGGAAAAAAGAAGAAAAAAGAGGATTTTAACTGCTTCAGTTGTTCCTTTGATTATTATGTATATAAAAGGAGACACATTTCCTGAATGTTCTGATTCGATTTTTTGGCGCTTTCTCTACTTAGAGAAGTTGAAGCTAAACCCAAAGCTTCAAACCCAAATGCGACTTTCTGACCTTGCCAAGAATGGCAAAACAGCGCACCTCTGAAGTTCGATTTCATTAACTTATAAACATTTCCAGCCAGCACACCAGGATATATATGTTGACAGCAGATTTCATACTACTTGGGGTATGTGGTGCTTTTACTTCCATGTATTTAAAATGCTGATCTGGATGCAGGAAAGAAAAAATGGGATGGTTCATTTGATGTCTTTGGCAAAAATGATGTCTTAAGGGATATTTATTAGGAATGCGTCATCTCAGGTTTCCTGAACATCCACTTAATATTGTTTGTTTTTTCCCTCCTTTTCCCTTTTTCCACTAAGCCTTCCCTACTCCTTGGCAAATTAGAGGGGAGGGAAGTAATAATAAAGTAACAGAGAGACAAATAAATCAAATATACAGTAGAGGCAGCTGACAAAATCAATACTGACTCTTTTCCAAGACTTTTCCTTTTCTTTAAGTTGGTAATGCTAAACTTAAAATTCCTAACACAGGGTTTTCAAAAGTATTCAGGGTTCATCAACTTGAACAAATAGAGGTAGCTTAAAGTGAAAGAGAAGTGAAAAGTAGAACAGCAAAAGAGTGGAGAAGGATAGGAGGAGGTAAAAATGCGTAGTACAGAGACCATATAAGGAAACAAGGTTTAGTAGATAGCACTCAGATCTTTACCCAACCTTGTTTACTGTATACGCCATTTCATCTACAATTTATTACTGTCATACCTCTGTCTTCATCTGAAAAATGTTATGATACCTACCTACTGCTGTAAAGTGCTTTCCGTCTTATGGGTTAAATATTCCTAAAGGAACGTTTATTACTGAGTCAACAAGAGACAATGAACTATATACCAGTTAAAACCCCCTGATTTTCAATTGCTTATTTATGTTCTCTATATGGATTAAACACCAAGTAAGTTACAAACTTAAGTGAATTCATAATAATTCAACAAAGAGCAGTAGAACATCAACCGAGTTGAATTTTTTTCAGACTCCATATGATAAATCTATGTGCTTGGCTGCTTGGTCTGTAACAACGCTCCTAGCAATTAGATGGCCACGTTCTCTTTAAGCAGATGGAACAGAGCTTAATGATACTTGAAACTGCCATATTAAAGGCATCTTTACAGTGACTACTTTTTTTCTTCACTTAGTGCAGTGGAAAATGGAATTTGACAGAGATGACGGGTGATCTGAGGTTCATTTGAAAGCTGCAGTTAAAATTGTGTGTTCTTGATTTTCACTTCTGAGTGCCTCTTCCAGACAAGAGGTCTTCAGAGAGGGAGAAGACTCTGGGTCCTAAATGAGTTTAGCATTCTATTATGGCAAAGACAAAAATAAGATGACTGTTTTCTTCTGAAGGTTTCTAAAATAAATCCAACATCCTAATTTAAATTATTTAGGACTAGAAATACTTAACCGTAGCTTTGTGATAAATTCCTTCCTTATTTCCCTTTTCAGCTTCTACATCCAATAAATATATAATGCTAATTTTCAAGGTATATTTCTTGCATTTTGGGGTTGTATTTCACTCAAAGTGGGGGGGGGGAGAAGATTTTTCTTTTGTTTAAGTCTGACTATATATGTGTTAGAAATATTTGACTCCCACACTTAAAATTCATATCACTGTGTACTGAAACTTTCTAAAAGGTGAGATCTGTATCACATTAAAGCTATGCTTGATACTACCCCTATAGTTAATGGTCTGTAAGATACTCTTTTATGTCCCTATTTCAGAGGGTTTATAACTTCAGGACAAAAATTTCTGCAATCTGAAACTAAGCATATAGGATAGCAGTCCAGAAAGAATTTTATTAGGCACATACTCAAACCTTCTATAAGTAAAGACTTCTTTTTGTGCTCTTAGCTAAAAGCAAAGATTAAAAAGAACTTTTTTGGCACCTATCTATAACGATTTTTTCACAGTAAAATGATTTTTAATATCAATGTGACACTGCAGAATAAAAAAGAAACATACCATTTTTGCTACAAAGAACTCAGTATGTATTAATCTTTATGATTACCATTTAATTAAATGTTACAGCAGCAGTGAAAACTACAAAACAGAAGTACAGTTTATGTCCCAAATAATTTCTAACTCAAAAGAGGCACAGATATCAAGTTCAAGATTTTTTACTGTAGGTTCCAATGTGAATAAATACCTTGGATGGAAGTGTTGCAGAACTATCTACAGGAGCTGAGCAGAAAGGAGTTGGCAAGACAGGAAGAGAGAGAGGAGCATAAAAGAAAGTACCATTAGCGTTTTGGTCAAATACCAAACTTTGGTGTGCTTTTGAGGCTAATCATCCGTCATTGCCTCCTTCTGGCTTTGAGTAGGTTCACAGAGAAGTTTTGGTGAACTAAACTCTTTCGAGGGCAACCAAACAAGAAACTCCGTTTCATGTGTGCACCATAAATGCTACAACCCCAATGGGTCTGCAAGTGTCCTGAGCTATGTATGAGTGGTCCTTTGGTAAACTGAACTGTACACAGGGTAGGAATGTGCAGCATGGCAAAACAGACTAAATCTGGTTGGAATTCTCCAGAACTCCATAAAAAAGGATATGTAGGAGCCTCAGCTGCTTCTACTGGTGTACCCCAGGTGCTGAATTACTTTCTAACATAGACATTGTCAGTAATACTCAGCCTTATTAAAAAAGGTTCTTTAACAGGCAATACATTTGCATGCTATAACCAAGGTATGCAATCTGTATGCTTTGAGAGCTACCGGCTGTTGCAGTAAGTTGCTGCGCCAACCATAACGTTGAGCCTTGTGACTTCTGCCCTGCTCCAAACAGTTCAGCTGCCCATGCTCAAGGTCAGCTCTGACCTGGGGCATCTGTGTGACCTGGAACCAGGCCTGGAAGAGAGCTGTGCTAGCCTGGGGCATCTGCCCCTGGTTTGGCAGCTGCATGTAAGCCCAGGATCTGGTCTTTCGTAAGTTGGGCTGTAAGTCCACCTGTGCTTGGCCTTGTACCTTGCAGAGCCTTGTACCTTGTCCTGCTGGCTGAGCTTCATGGCTTGACCCCTGTCACTGCAGGCTTGTCCGGCACTCACTGTGGCTGAGCCTGAGAGCGGTCACCGGCTCTACTCTGCTCCTTTTGTGCTGGTACCAGTACCATGTATACAACATCCTCAGCTCCCAGCTCATCTTCCCCTGCTGGGAAGCCCACTCCTGCTGCTGCTCTCTGATACCTCAACAGATTTACTATTTCAAGATGAAAAGACATTTCAGCTTGAGAATACTAATTTAATCCATATTACTCAGACTTTGCTAAAGTTTCCTCATTAAGCCAGCAATCCTAAAACGTGAAAGCAAATACCTAACCAGAGCTACCGAAAAGAGTAGAATTGCCCATGTTAGTGATGTTACATATGTTTACGTGCATCTACATGACCAAAAAATATATTCTTAGGACAAATTGCAAAACTTTTCTACTACATAAACTGAATTTCTACTTAAACCACTAGAATGCATATTATTACATTACTATAGCATTGTTATTGCTAGTTTTTGCCAGAAGAAAATATATGTTAATCTTCCCAAAGAAATATATAAAAAAAAAACTTAATTTGATCATCACCATTGCATCACTATATAAAGCATTTCTTGGTATGCTCGTTTTACCATAAGGATGCAAATGTCTCAAAAGCACTCTAACTTCCTGCAAAATGAAACAATGCATTGTTAGATAATAGGTCATTTGACTCAAATGCTTGTAAACTTCTATGTCAAGCTAGAAAGTGTAATATTTTTTAATGTATCTGAAATAAATGTTTATGAGACATCCTGATCTTTTGAGTCACATAATACAAGTATGCACATCAATGACATTTATAGAGTCCAACCTACATAATCAGCTAGTTGATGTATCCATAATTATCACCATTATTTCAAAAAGTGTTTCTTTTAATTGGATGGAATTTAGTGCTCCTGAAGTTGATGGAGTGGGCACAGGCTGGTCTTCTGAACATAGGTTTCAGTGGTACACACGGACTTATCTTTTTTATGCTTTGTTGCAGAATGATGAGTCTAAAATATATTCATCAATATTTTGTTGAATTGAAGCCTGAGAATGCTCCAAGCCTCTACTAAACTTTTTTTTTTCATCAGAGACACAGAACAGCATCTCTGGAAACAATAACAGCAGCTATTACTGTCATCCCTGTGGCCTGGAAGACAGCAGTCCTCCAGAAGGAGGACAGGAGTTCTCCTCTGAGCTCTGCTATGGATTGAATTTGATTACTCTGTTCACTTAGAGCCCTTCATATTAAAGTGATCTCACTTCTCTTACCTTGCAAAACAGAAAGTTTTGGTTGCACCGTGTTCACTTCTGGCAATGCTAGGATTACACCCTCAGTTTCCAGTACAGCAGGTCCAAGCTTTATTCACTTAGCCACTCAGAACATTCCTCATTTATGAAGCTGTACTTAAGGCACTTGCATTACAGTACAGATAGTTCCTTTTTGTACTAGTCAGAGTCTTCCTACATGATGTCAGAGTCTTCCTACATGATGCAAGGAAAAACATACTAATGTATATGCAAAAGAAAAAAAAAAAACAGGTTGTTCAGTTAAATGTGAGTTTAGGAAGTCCCAGAGATGCTGATTTAGCAACTATTTTTGTGCACTTTTTTAATTTTCAAGCAGCGTTGAAACTTGGAGTGGCAATCATTTACAAAGCAGTATTTCTTTGTGGAGGTTTAGTGGGTATCTAAAGCTTTGCTTTGACGTCTTTTGGAGACCTGAGCCCCACTTCAGGAAAATGAAATTAATCATGTATTCATTTAGACCTCAGCATAAGGTGTTAATGCTTTAATTATGCTACTGTATAAAGCTTCCCTTGTTTCCCTTTCACTTCAGTCCATCCCTCTAGCTTGTCCTTGTTCACGCAAAAACCCCAACTAACCTATATTTCTTTTCTTTCCCTCACAAAGATTTTTAAATAGTTCCTTGTTAATAAACATATTGTTTGTTAAGCTCTACTGAAATCACTTTCAAGTATTTTCAAACAAGTAGAAAAAACATTTGGAAACTATGGAATTATCCGTTTCTATAGATACAATGTAAATCTGAATGCTTTTGGGTACAACACAAAGATTTTGGATTCAAATGCCTTTATTCCTGTATCATAAAGTCACACCACTCTTAGGCACAGATACAAAAACATCTCTTGCTCGCAGTTCCGAGAGAAACAGAAGTGGAAGTAGGAGAGAGGAAAGATATGCTAATACATTTTTTTCAAATTCTTCTATAACCCCTATAGCTTCCTCACTCTTAAGCCTTCCACAAACCCACACACCGAGGATAACTTCTTCTTCTCCCTCCCATGTTCTCTACAACTTTAGCTGGGCAAATGACACATGCTGTAGCCAGTGTGTGGTTGTGTTGTGTGGCTGGTGTGGGGGTTATACTGATGGTTTGGGTAAAACGTGTCCCCTAACTGTGTGGCTGGTTAGGGTACAGAACAGCTAAATACTCAGCTCTCTTCACTTTGCTCTCAGAAATCTGGGCTTCCTTCCTCCAAGCTGTTGTCAGTTTTCACCAGACTTGGTAGAAAGTGAGCGCTTCTGGACATCATATCAAAGTAATCCAGCTGCAGTTGGCAACGGGGTTCAGAAATTATTACTGACAGTCAGCAGACAGAGTATTTGCACAAGTGTATTTTTCAGGCCACTAAGCTAAAATGGGATATTGGAAGCTGTGGAACTGTTTTAAAGGAAGGAAAATGAGCATGGTTATGAATTGTGGTGGTTTTCAATATTGTGACAATGAATCTAAGTGCCAGCTTTCTCTCTTTGTATTGCATTCAAAACTGCTCAGCTGAGAAGTGAACTTAGCAGTGGATGGCAAGCTGCTGTAATAGAAGCCTCACACTGTGCAAAAACTGTTGTTACTTTTTTGATGTTTCAGTTGTCTATCCAAATAAAATCATCCTGTGCAAATATGCATGATGAAGCATATGGTATGTAAATAAATAGGAGGAGGCTTATGCTAAACAAACTTCTACTTTCTCTCTTCCAACCTTTCTTTCTTCCTTTCCAAGTTGACCTTACACATACTTGGAAGGAGAAACTGTTTCTCAACTACATGCTTATACATGATAAGGAACAATAAGGTCTAGTCCAGTGAGGTCAAGATCTCCATTTTTTTTACAAGTGATAGTTAACATAAATAATACTTCCTCAGCTCTATATATCTTTTCCTAGGGTGTAGATGACAGGAATGTGTTTAATTAAATGACAAGGGATAAAAGAAGGCATACGGCACTGCAAGATTACGAGGTCTCTCAGAGAGTCCTTTCTTTGCTGTGTCCTGCTGATTGCTAGGAGACAGGGAGAAATTTAGACTTAGTGGATTCTTTCTCATCTACCCAACTGACAGCCAGGAAACTGCACAGGGCTGTGAAGCTCTCTTAACTCAATTCAATGATTCAGAGAGAGCTGATGCTAAACAGAGAGCTGAGATCTGTATTTGACTGTCTACTACACCGTACCTTTGAGGGAATTTGTTCTATTATCATTTACGTTAGGCAGTATGGTGGTTGTAATATATGTCAGCTGTCACTTAAAAGTGATGCCTCACATTTCATATACAATATTGCTGCATGTTCAAAAGCTTTACAGGTTTGAGTTAAAATAAAACATCATCTTCTGTGTTATCTCAATGCCAAATCTGAGCAGGTTAAGTAGAACTACATTTTGTCAGTCTAAGGATGAGGGAGTCAATGTCAAATTAGCCCCTTGCTACCCTGTTCTTTTAAAAAAGGAGAGGAAAGACTCTGTGCTGGGATGGAGAGCTGGAGGTGTCCTCAGAGCATAGAGCTTACTGCCACGGGGGCAGAGTCTGGTACCAAATCTACTGATAGTTGCCTCGCATACCCTCACCTCTCATTTGGCAGCAGGTACCCCCAGACTTCCCCAGGCTTCCCAAGGCTCTGAACAGGTACAGTAAGCAGCAGGAATTCTGCCATGCAGCTGATTGTTAGCTCAGATGTAGATCTTTATGTTGTTTAAAGTAAATTTCTAAAAAAAATCTTTAGCTTTCTGAATCTTCCAAATATTTAACTTTGGAGACCACAATTTAAAATGAGTCTTTCTTATCAAGCACATACCACGCCTGTGCCAAATAGTGCTAGTAATACATGTTCACTAGCCCATTAGATTAATTTTTTAAAAGGAAGACATTTTGCTTTTCTCAGTGTTCATCCTTTCCTATAAGTCTAAAGGGATACATATAGACAAATAAACCAAACAACCAAACAAAAAACAAACAAAAAACCAAACCAGAAATAAAAAATAGTAATACATATGATCACATGTGATTTCATCAGACTTGAGAAATGAAGATGGGTAAATCACCTACACAACCATTACACGATAGTTTGAATGAACAACTGAGGGAAAAGCTCATCCAAGTAGTACAGACATACCTCAGTTAGCTTTGAAGTCAATAAGTTGATAATCAAGTTTTTCACAGTATAGGTCAGCAGTATGGAAATTAAGTGAGCTGAAATAGCTAGCTGGTATTTAGGTAAATATTTTGGTAGCTATTCTTAATGAGCATCACAAGGCAGCAGCTCTATGCTTTGAAGACTTGGATTAAGTCATCTAACTTAGCATCTCAAAATCACCTTGCACAGGATTTGAGAAGGAAAAAGACACAGGTAAGGCTATAACAACAACCTGCACAAAGGAAGATTTCACTCCCGTTTTCTAACTCACTAATAACTTCGTGTGTCAGAACTAGAAAAAATATCTGTTGTGGTTTAACCCTGATCGGCAACCAATATATAACCTAAATATAACCTTAAATATAACCTACCTATCTAAGGATATAACCTCAGGACAGGAATAAAACAAAATAAGTCCAACAGTTTAATGAACTACTGACTAACTCATGCTGACATTTCTTTTCACGTGTAACGATAAGCAAATGTGGTCTTAGGTGGCCACACAGGACAGTGCTCATTGCACTTCCTCATCTAAGCCACCTGAGAATGCACACACATGCATTCAAGCTTCCAAAGCCAAGACAGTTGCTCGTCCAAGTATGCATCTCAATACAAGCAATACACTTCAAGATAACTGTGTTCCACATTAATTATGTCAATTAGAAATCTATCACTAAATTGTTTAAATAATTTAATGTATGAGAAACAAGATGAATCAGCTCACAGAAAATGTGAATCATAAATGTCACCTCTGGAAAAACACTGACTAATCTAATGTTTCTACTCAAGCCAGAAAATATCCTGCTTAGATTTACATCTTGGTGATTCATTTTGTGGAAGGAAAAATAATTGATTCTGCTCTTTCACAGAAATGCAGTATGTGCAGTGTCATCAGTATATCAACAATTTACATTTGTTTTACTGCACAAAGGAGTTTCAAATCAATTTCAAAGGCTGTACATTTGAAAAGCAGCCAGCTGGCTATTCAGAACTTTGAATGTGGTTGCCTTTATGTTACCAAGCAAGTAGACAGACAACTGAACGTAAAGGGAATTTACAGCAGTTAATTAGCAAATGCCATTATCCTACTAAACAAAAATTATTTCAGAGTTGGATACCACTCCCCTTAACAGACCCTCTTCATGCTACTTCTCTCATAAAAGGTCTATATATTTCTGTACCCTTTTAACATACTTGTTTGTTGAAAATCTGGCTTTCAGATGGCTATCTAAATGTGTCACAACGGGCAACACAGGGCAACAACATGCATTTTCTTTCAAATGCTGTAATAAGGCATTTGCTAAAGCCTGGCAAAAGATTCAGAGGCATGTTTTATTCTGCAAGACATGCTTATGCTCCAGTGCAACTTCACGAAAAGAAAAAAATTCAGTCTCAAATCAGCAGACCCATGTCAGCATGGGTCTACACCAAAACAAGTAGCAAGTGTCTTACTGCAGCTGTCTGATCTGCAGCTTTCATGATAACTTGTTTACTGCCTGCTCTGAATAATGCAGAATTATTTTTTTTTCTTCTCTTTTTTACCCCCTCTTGGAAAATCCCAAGCAGGTGAGGATGCTGCCAGGGAGCAAGCCAGTACACAATATGAGGGAAAGAAAAACAATCCTAAGGTCTACTAGAATGATATCTCTGTTCTTGCTGCTCTTCATTCATTGTAACACAGCTAGGCATTGACCACCAGGTGCATCAAACAGCAGCGGTATGTCTGAGGGCTATTCCAGGCTGGCTTTGAATCCCTTGAAGATTTCATCTTTAGTCACTTATGTACCCATACATTTCCCAACATGACAAACAGTATGTAGGATCTCAATCAGAATAATATAAACTCAAAGAAAGTACAGGTTTTTAAACCTGCCCTTGCACTTATTTTTCATCTTTTGCATAGCATTTGGCTTTCAGTGTCTCCTATTCTTCTCTGAATTACCCAATCTCTCTCCCATAGTCCAAGGACAAACAGCACCTTCATTCTAGTTAAGGCAGCAGCAGATTTCTGCAATCACTTTGTCCCTGACACCGTATGTGAAAGCCCATTCACCTGAGCAGAAGATAACTTCACTTTCTAAAGGCAAGAGTACCACAAGGGGCCAGGTTTCTGGCCTAATCTGAAATTTGAATACCTGAGTTCAAATCTTACATCAGAAGGCCTAGTGTGTGGCTTTGTGATACTGAGACTGAAGTGCTGCTATGGCTAACATAGATGTGGAACTACTCATGAGTATGTTTTGCCAGCTGCCTGCTCACAGGAAAAGTTTTATGACTTGGATATGCTGATACTTGTATATAAAAACCTCAACAATGAAGTCCATAAAAGCTCTGCTTTGCTGAGCATAGATTAAAAAGATTCCTAAAGCAAGCCACAAAGGTGTAAACTTGATCTCAACTGCCGTCCTTCACTCTGCACCTTTTTTCAAAATCTGGCTTATCTGGATTTTGGGCTTGGTTGCTCCTGAAGACCCTTTGGAAGATTCATATAAATGCAGACTGGAGCAACTTTTTCCTAATACATAAAGCTCACGTGGGAAGAGTGAGGGCAATACTGCATCATACTCTAGGATGCTGGTGTTGGTTGCAATATGTATAGTCATATTATTATTATTAGTCAATATGCATAAGCATTTGGCCTCTTCTTAGACCTGTCAGAGTAGCTGTGATGAGACAGGATGCTGCGTTCACCAGTTTCTAAAGCTGTTCTAGGATGGGCTACTGGGCAGTTGCTATCTCAAAAATCTGTACTCACGATTCGCTTCTTTTCATGGTTCAGGAGCAGTGGAACATGGCAGATATCACAGATGACCTCACCATACAACTAATAAACCAGTCTACTTGACTGTCAAAAATCAAATTAATACAGAAGGCTACACTGCAGAGGTTACTAGTTGAGAACTAACTTCTCAAGAAAGTTGATGAACATAAAATGTTTTCTATCTAGGTCTAGAAAGATGTCCAATATCATGTTAAACCATGTTCACTTAAAAAGAAATGTATGTCAGACTCTTCATTAATCTGTTCTCTCCAGATTCAAAAAAAGTATCTGAGAGTCAAAACTGAAGCACTTTTTCTGAGGTGGATCTAACATTGACTGCTAGATGTTATTGTACTCTTTTTTTATTACTATTTTAAACATGGTTTCCAATATTCATGCATAATTTTTACCGTATTTATTTGCTTCAATATTTTCTCTTGTATTATCTAGCCATCTTGTTTCTTCCCTCCTGTTTCTCTTAAGGTACAAGATGTAAGATTTAAACTTTCTTAATTTGGCTAAATGACAAAGTCAGTTACTGAGTCAACAGTAATAATAAAAACAGGGCAAAAGGATGGATATTTCCAAGATATTCAAGATTTCAAACTGTATTCAAATGAATACAATTAAATGTAATCAGATGAAACTAATGCAAAATTAATATTATATTATGCATTATACTTGTTGTTAATAACTGTTATCAAGTTATTGCTGTAATATGAACATGTAACATAGAAACCTTCTTGCATATGAACTTTTGTTTAAAAGTTTGGGTTAGTAAGCTTTATTATTCTTTCCTTTGTATCTAAAGTCCATGAAATTTTAAATAAAGTAAACAATTTTTTTGCCATTTTTCTAGAAAAAAAATGGAAAGGAAATGAGAAATCAGCATAGTTTAGCACCCAAAGAATTTTATAACATTAGAAAAATGCACATGTGGGCACGCATATATCCATACATACAGGTTTACACAAATGGCTTGGAGAACGGCATGCCCTATGTAAAGCAACTATCTCAGTGAAGCCTTGCTTA
This sequence comes from Scopus umbretta, assembly GCA_013400535.1. Classification (NCBI taxonomy): domain Eukaryota; kingdom Metazoa; phylum Chordata; class Aves; order Pelecaniformes; family Scopidae; genus Scopus; species Scopus umbretta. The sequence goes on along the minus strand of VZTL01058938.1, from coordinate 19,847 downwards.
GGTTTTAGTTACTAAAGTTCACATTCATGACAGCTATTGCTACTACCAAAACTAAGTATGTGCAAGCTGGTATGAACACAAAGTGACAAAAAAGGGATGTTAAAAGGACTAGTTACCCATATATTTACTGATCTGGGATTATTAAAAAATCAAGTTATTAAATGAATGAGTGTTTTCAAGATATATTAAAAATATGAATTTTCCAGCTCCTGTGAGGTGATGCACAACATATACTAGCCTTGAATTTAAAGGTGAAGTATAAACTGCAAAAGTTGAAAATAAGGAAAAAAGAAAACCAAATTTGTCCAAAATAAATTATGTTTGGCTCCCTTAAAAATATATTGAGGCATATATTACAGAATTTTTAATCCATCTAAAATGCCAAAAGTATTAATGTTTTTAATGGTTTTTCAGTCAGACTTCCTCATAAAACATAAAGAAGCACATTGTGTTTGATCTTGGAAGCTGAAGAAATTTCAAAAGAATTGATGTTTTTATATTTGCAGTAATCTAGTCATTTTTAATGTTTCACCATCAATAGATTAGCCAACATACAAAATCAATCTTTAATTCCGTGACAGGAAAAGAATTCTTTGTTGCTTGCATAATTGCTGTAGAAACAGAGGCTATCCTAATAGCACCACTGAAATTGTAGGAATGTAGCATATAGTGAAACAAAGAAAATGCTGTTAAAAATGGATCATTTCCATTTCCATTCGTTAGCACAGTGTTACTAAACTATAGCATCCTTCTGCGTTATACACAGGGCTGTTAGGCAAGTAATATGTTAAAAATAAAGAAACATAAGCATAGAAAATGAAGAATTCAAATTGAAGACAAATAGCAAAGGTCGGCATGAAAATAGGCAAAACCTCTGAGACCTAGCATTAGAATGGTGAGACAGAGGAAAAACACGAGTGAAAGTACAGGCCTGATTGAGACCATGATAAGCTCCGAGTGGCTCTGATGATACAAGCTTGTTTAACACGAAGAACAGAAGTGCAATTCATATGCCTGAATAAACCAGCTAATCTTGTTAGGATATGCATTCATGTAAAATTAGTCTCTGCATCTCTGCCTGAAAGAAGCACTTAGACCTTTTTAATTTTTATAGCCTATGGCAGTAAACGATTGTAATCATTTAACAATCAGGCTCTTTGCAATTCAGATCTGTTCTTAAGGCTGCTGCAGTCCACACTTCCGACCCAACAATGGTCAAACTGAACTCATTTGTTTTGACTCCCTATGTGCTATGTTTCACATTATTGGAATACATTTCAGTGTTAAAGCTTCCTGACAGAGATCTAACACACACACTGTGTCAGTTACAATTCTGTCCATCGCATTAAAAAGCCTGATAAACTGTGGCAATGTAGAAAGCCTGCTGCCTGAAGTCACAACTTGATCACATAATTATTGACCACATTCTCTTGACCTTTCTATTGCTAGTTCAGGGCCTTGTCTTATGATTATTCATTGATTCAGTTATAAAAGACTTCAGTACAAATTACACATTTTAAATAAAAACATTTATTCAAGAGCAGAGTGTGCCACAGTAACTTAAAACAAAATCTGACTGGGGAATCTAAGTGTTTATTATCACAGTAGCTATGCTGCTGGGCTTTTGTAGATTATCTGGCCCATGAGATTTCAGCAATGGGATGGGGAAAAAAGTAAGTGGCTGAGTAAGCAATATCTACCTTAAGCTTTCAGAGAAACTTAAAACTAACCATAGTGAAACAAATTTAAACCTTGCAAATTTTTATTAAACTAGATTACTTTGCATGCTTGCAAGATATGAAGTACATTATACTCACCATTAGAACAGAGAATATTTCCTAACAGGAATAAAACAAATTATAAATAGAAATCTGTATTACTCCAACTGTTCTAAGTGCTCTTTTGTATACTCACTGTGGATTCTAAGATACAAGTAATTGGGATATGCAGGTTAATGTTGCTACTAAATTAAAGGAGCAGGTTAATACAATGTAAATTCTCACTAATGTTTCAAAGGGATAAAATTTTCTAAACTGATGCACAATTTCTTTATTAAAAAAAAAGAAAAGGAAAAAAAAAAAAAAAAGAGGGTCAGATAGGTGTTTCTCACAACACTGACCCCAATGGAAACCCAGGACAATCTACATCCGCAAAAGCCAATGAAAGGATTCCTCAGTGAATCAGTGAAAGAGATCAATATTCCAACAATATTCTTCAGTATCCCAATATTCTTCATATCCAAAGATACAAATTCTTCATTGAATATCTATACTTCCTTCCTCTACCCCAACTATACTGACCCATGCTTATTTATCCTCTACTTTACTTGCGTAGGCAGATATGAAGCATCTTTGTCAACCTGTGCCGATACCGCTCAACTATTACCTTAAATACCTGTGCAGGGAGAAGCAACACAAACTTAATCTCCCTTAAATCCAAATGAACTACCACAGCTACATTTTCCATGCGCAGCAGTTCCATTTGGTAGTTGTCTTCAGTCTGCTCTTGAACTTCTGACTCTTTTACACTGTTTGTTGAGGAAAATTTTAACAAATGTAAAATTGCTGCAGTGAGAGAGGAAGAGAGAATAAAACTGATGCTCCAAACATTCACAAAAATCTCACTGCATGGCAAATGGATGTATGATCAATAACACAGAGAGAGAGAGAAACCCATTATACGAACACATTGAGAAATATTCCAGATGTCAGCAACACTAAGCTTCAGACATCAGACAACAAATGCAAGAGTATGCTCACACTTTGATGTTCAGCTCTACTTTGGGCTGAAGGTCGTAACTATTCTCTTTTTAGCAAATAATACTTGCTAATGCAAATTTGAATACTGTGTTTTTTCTTATGGTATTTTGCTAGTGACACAGAAAGTTAGCTAAGTTAAAATTAGATGTTTCCTCACAAGTATTAATTCCTGAAGGTAAAATTGAGTTGAATGTGGCATAATTCTACATTTACATACTTCATATTGCAAAAATATATATTATTTACAAGACTTGTATTTCATATTAGATATCTCTTTGTAAAATTTTTCTTCTGTAGGTTATAATGTGTTTTAGCTAGAAAAGAAAATGAATCTATAGAATCATCATTATAATGTTTCATGGAAGCAAAATTCAATAGACTTTATAGCCAACAAAGTCTCACAGAAAAGGCAAAGCTGTTAAATCAGATGACTAAAAAAAAAAAGGAGAAATTAATGAAAAGCACTGTACAAAATTTTAATAATAGAGCCTGATGAATTTACATAGCATTATAAATGTTTCCAAAATATATTATGCCAGTTTACTCAGCAGTTTGATTTAATTCCAGATTCCTTCTGATCTTTCAGAGAAATAAGCGATGTCCCAGATGAATAAGCAACAGGATGTCCTAGAACCTTGATGTATGCAAGGAAATCACAGCAGCTATCTGCGATGGCTTTGATGCTGACAATGCCTTTCAGCAAAGGACTATCAAGACCACCAAGGAAATGCAGACTAAGACCAATTCACAGCATTTGAAACCGCAAAGTAAACCAGATTATAATGTCTCCTATGATTAGATGAAATTTTTAGCAGGTATCTCCATTAAGAATAGATGAAGTATTTCTGTTTATATTAATGGAAAGTACTTCAGTTAAAAGACAAAAGATTCTATCCCATTCCAAGTCCTTTCTACCTATTGCAAGTGAAAAACCTATAAACACATAAGTCATTGTCACACATGTTGTGAGATGGACTTTGAAAATCTCTGAACAAGGTTTGATTTTCCACTTTCAGGAATATTTATTCTGCCAAAAGCTACATCATCCTGTATGATTAAGATCCTTCTACTTGAATAGAATAAAAGGTCTAACACATAAATTACATTAAAGCAGAACTAATGAAGCTTTGATTCCTTTTGATTTGTGGGTTTTGTCCCTTGACTCTTCACCTTCCTTCGCTCATAAGGATATCAGATTCCTTTGGGTTCTCTTTGTCAGTCATGCTGGTGTGGTTATTGCATCTATGCACAGAGTGGTTCGCTGTTTACTGACAAACACAACACGTGTAGGTGTGCTGGTTCCTCTCAGTGAGAGAAATAGGATGGACCTCTGTCCTCCATTGACTTTCCTGACATTTGTTGAAGCTAATTATCTTTGTGATTTCTCCTTTTTTGTCCAGCAAGTGTGACATTCATCAATGGATTACAAATTTTGGGAGGATACAGAGGACAGAGACAGATCACATTGTCTCTATTTCCTTAGGCAAAAAACTGTGAGAAGGTTCTCTGAAGTCATACATGAGGCAATATTCCTTGAAGTAGTCATAGTTCCTCTCTCAGTTCAGCAGTGATATTCCAGAGTTGGTCATTCAGAGTGACAGGAAACCCCATGAATTTTGAGACTGACACCAACAGCCTGAGTAATGATAGCAGCTCATGTCTGCTGAACAGCGAAGGTCTGAACTGACAGACCCTGACCCCTACCACTGCTGTGCTGCTGGAAGCTACAAGCCAGCTGGAACAGTCTACTGGCACATAAAAGCCTCTCAGTACAAATCAGATGTTTTGTGCAGAAAGACCACTTTTGGCTCAGATTATGAATAGAAATCTCTCTGCTTGTACCTCTGCTACATGTGTACACTACAGAAGATCTATAGAAATCACAGACTGGAAATCTTTAATTTATTGCCAAATACATTTGATGTTAACATTTGATATTTAACACGTGAAACATTCATCCAACAATTTGTGTTCTAATCTCATTGGCATTTGTTGCTCAAAAGGGCTAGAATTTCCAGATTTTGTTTTAACCATAAGAAACACCAGTATCCTAGACTTTCTGCCACCAGCATTCTTATGCCTGTCTGGATTTATCAAAGAATGCAAGCTGGTAGCAATATTCCACATATGTTCATTTTGTATAATCCTCAAAAAACAAAGGAGCTCAGATCTGCAAACAAAGTGAATGTAATTCTTGCATAGACCATTTGCAGTATTTCCTCTTTGTGGGTAGTAGGAGGAAACACTGGCTTTGCTTACAGAATTTTGATAATCTTCAGTAAAATCTTAATCATAATCTTATTCTTCTTGTTATTCAAAACACATTTTTGATATCACAACTATAGAAAATAGCAAATGCAATATTCCCAGCACAAGATATACAGATTTACAGTGGTCTATTAATCCTCAGTTATTCTCGACCTGAAACAATAGAATTATATTCAAGGATAAGCTGACATACTGTATATCTAAATCTCTACACTGTGTATCTGTCTCTAAAAACACGTGAAATGTGTTATACATAAATGAAAAGCAATTATTTGTGTTTATGACATTACTAATTAAAAATAAATAAATTGCCGAATCATTCTGGTGTAATTAAGGTTACCAGAGTATATGCTACGGCCACTGAAAGAACAGCAGCAGCATCAGAGACAGCCACATTAGCATAGGCCAATTGGGGAGGGATGCAGGAAAGGTGAGAGTGCACCTGTGGGAGCCTGAAAGAATTGGCAAGGCATCCTGGCTGCAAGAGAACATAATCTGATTCCTGGAAAATATCACTGCGCAGGTTTGCTTTATCTAACATTGAGCAAAAAATGGTAGCTGCCTCTACAAGAATTCAAGCAATGTATAAGATGTAACTGTCACTCTCCATGAGCAAATAGTGAAAGTGGGTATCTAGCTACGAGCAAGCAGAATTTATCAGCAAGTTTTCAACTAAAATACATTGGAAAAAATGTCTCTTTTTATAATATATGAAATTTGAATCACGGCTTTGGGGGAAGAAATAATCAAAGCAACATCACTGAAAAAACCAACCATTTTATCCTAACAGATGGCCAGGTAGCAATATAATGCTTTGTTAACTTTGTAGCAAGGGCACAAAACGTTTTTGCCTTTCTAATCACCTGAAAAAAACAAGCCTCCCCCACAAATCCAAAATCTGTGAGCTATTTGTATATCAGTGTTCATCTGCTGGGTAGAGTTGTTGTTATTCACATACCTCGTTTTAAGGTACACTTCATGAAACTTAGATGATGACATTTCATTCAGCTACAATAAAGGTACGAAGAGTACTGTAACTGTTATTGTCCTGCCTAACAATAAATAATGCGTTCATTTTCAATGATGTCAGTGTTCTCTTTTTGTAGTGTTGTTATCTAAAATAGGTCTGGTGTTGATGTGAAAGGCGATGAGGACACCAGTCCAGATAACAGGGCAGAATCCAACTCTCACTGAAGTCACCAGGACCTCATAAATTGATTTTAATTAATTTTGGACCAGAAGTATTATACATAATCCTCTGTGCTGCAAAAAAATCAAACAAACTTGGTACAGTTGTGGGCAATTGATAAGAGAAACTGAATAGAGACCTGAATACTGACTGCAAAGCAAATTCACTGGGAACTGTGGCTAAATATTTCTGCTGCCTTTGATACATCCCATTTTAAGGGCAAACAAGTCTTTAATTTTCAGTGATGTCAAGCTTTGAAGGTTTAAAGATTGTGTATCCAAAACTATTCATTTCTAAGAGACATAACCCAAAATATTATCTGACACAGATTAAGTCTATTTCTCTGTACTAAAAGAAAAATGTCAATTAGTACTAAACATAAAATGTTAAGTACCTCAAAATATCTGACAGTTGTGAAATAGGTGACAAATATGCATAGATTTCATTCTAAAGGTTTAAAATCAGAACAAACACATGCCAAAAGTAATGCAGAACAGCATAAAATATTGCTTCAGGTATTAAAATGCTTGCTACACTGGTAACTTTGATTTGCAATCTTTTAGAAATGCTGTGCTATGAAAAAACAAAAAAAAAATATCTCCAATATGCACTGTAGAAACATTCTAAACCTCTGCATCATCACATAAAAGTCCTCAAAGATATAGCAAAAACCCAACAACCTGGAGCAAAACCACTGATCATTACTGCCTGTCTTCTTTGTGTAACCTACAATAAAATTCAACACATAAAGACTGGGAATCATGTTAATTTGATAGAATATATAGGGTATGTATGGTTATAGTTGTAAAATGAAATAATTTAACTATGAAGACTTTTCAGATTTTTTTTTTCATTATACTGATGAATAAAATTATTCTACAGCAGCAGAATTTGCCGCAGAACTTAGTCTCCTGACATAAAGTTACGTTTCAGACCTGTGGTCCCAAAATTCATTAAAGGAAGGATAAGAACACACACAAAGATGAAAAGAATATTAATAGACTTAAAGTAGCAAATGGCAACTTTAAAATCTGATATGAACAGGGAGCTGACTCTCTCCCAACCTATTGAACATTTATTGGATAGAGTATGCAGTGAAATGGAATCAGCCTTGATACTAATTTCAGAATACAACCTGGTTTTGGTTATTAATACCCTCTTCCAAGAAAAACAAATGAGCATATGGAACAGAGAAACTTGAAGGGTAAGGGTGTAAAGGAGTGAACATTGCAGTTCTCCATTTACCATGTCATCTAACACAGCCAAGTAATATCCCCAAGAACCAAACTCTTTCAGTAGTTCCTACCACAGAGGCACAAGCTGAAAGTTGTATGAGTACTTACTGGTGTTTTTGTAGCCCTTCAGTCCACTCCTGTTGTGGTGTCTTCTTTGGGGGGTGAAGGGGTTGTTTTGTGTTTGTTTTGTTTTTTAACATATGGAATACCCATATATGTATACACAGACAGAGACACAAGGGTATGCAGTTACAAAGAGAAACTTGCATCACATATTACTCTCAGTTGGTACTACTTCCTATAATACAGGGGGAAATTCCTATGCTATAATTTTAGGAATCTAAATCAAGTTTCATGCCTCAGTAGAAAGAGGCATGCTACTCCAGAGGGCAATGCAAGCCTCCTGCAAGCCCCAGCTGGCCCTTTACTTTTGCAAATTTTTACTTTTTCTATATGTAGGACAGTCACTGAGACATCACAATAGCAGATATGTTTATATGTTCAAGTGGCTTAAGCTGCAGAAGCAAATAACTGTGGGAAAAATATGGAGGTAACAACCTGTAAATTCATCCCTAACATCAAACAAAATGATGGGGTGAGAGCTCTCTGCATTTTTTCCTTCACCTGTACTGCTCAAAAAAAATGCATTGACTTGAAAAAGACAATCTTAACTTGCTAGCTGTGTCTGAAATTCATGTTAATAGATTGCAACTTGTTTGTTTCTTATTTAAGCCATGTATTATAGCTTGCTTTTTCAATTTCTGCATCGCTTCATATTCTGCTATATACATACCACTAATGAGGAGACAACTTTTTAAATTAAAAGCGTTAATAAAACGCTGCTTGTAGATATTTTTAAATTAAAAAAATGTCAAATGTAAATAACCATCTGGGGATCCAAATAGTTATTCCTTTTATTTCAGAAAGCTTCCAGCAAAACTATTTCTGAAGAATTAAAGGTATAATCCTTTACTAATACACAGACAGATACTTTATGATGTTTGTCCTGTATTGATATCTGATAACTTATTTGATAGTATATGCTTTTAAGCCATTCCTACCCTTGTTACAAAACAACATATCACACCCACCTGATGTAAATCTCTTCCTATTGGAACGTTTTTGTATTTCCTTTTATGCCCACCCTTTGAGCAGATACTAAACTATGGCTTGCCCAACTGCTTAGCATAAATACCATTCCTTGTGGTCATACTCAACCCTTAGGTTGATCCTTGTGGATGAGGACAGCCATAAATGTTCATGTCTAAATTTAGAGAGGTTAAGAGTCCTCAGTTTCCCATTTCTCTTCCTGCATTGGCCCTGGGTAGTGAGGCAAGAGCTTTCCTGGCACAAGACAATAATATTACACTGCTGCATTCTCTCTTCTTTGTTACACCAAGTTGTACCGTCCCTTCTGTCCTCTTAAACCTTTTGTATGGTGATTTTGACAGTCAAGAGGTAGTTTAATCTTTAATGATTATTATGTACTGCCAATGCACTTGGGCAAAACATTACTTTCTCTAAAGAGTCATCAATCTAAAGAAATCATTTTGACAATTGGATTCAAGTATAACAGCCAAAAGGCAGAGGCCTAACCTTTTAGAAGTGCCAATTTTAACAAAAACACAACACAGCTGAGCTGTGTTTCATAAGAGCGTATTCAAGTACTAGCAAAATAGAAAAGACAACTAACAATGAACAACAGAAAGGAGAAACTGATGTATGTGATGTGAGAGGGAATGAGAACAGGGGAAAAATCAAAGATTACAGCTATACAATCAACACCAAGAGGACAAGGGAAGAAAGATGTAAGATGAATTAATATGCTTATTACAACCTCTTTCCATATTTTCTGACAGAGACTAATATTTTAAGAAAATGAATATAATTGAACAAGTTTGTCACTTCCTTGGAAAGGTTTCTCATGAAAAAGCTTTGCCATAGCTATTTTTTTCTTCTGGAAGCTCTCTGAATAAGTGGCAGATAGAGTGTGCATTTGTATATTTGTATAACAAAATACTAGGTATAACTGAATTACAGCTAAAAGCGAAAGAAGTGTTGTTATAGCATGATGATACAAGTAGAGCAATATTTCTACAGAATGCTAACAGTATTTTTGAAAAAAAAAAATATATATAGTTGAAAACTTACACTATTCCTCTTGTCTAAAATCATGGCAACAACCTTCAGAGTAAGTGTCAGGACCCTGAGGGCACTAAGGCATCTTAATTGCCATGGCCCTGCCAACTGGGTGGACTTGGACCTATTTTTTAGCCTTGTCTCCAGCCCTGTGTCTGGCGCTGCACCATTTTTCACCTGTCTGGACAGACTGGATGGCCCTTGGATGTGGCTTATTGCTGGGGCCCTTGATGGACCCCATTTCCACCACCCAGCTCTGCCCCTGCGGGATGGCACCAGATGGGTGAGGGCACTTTGCACGCTGGGGCACCCCCAGCTCCCCTTCCCACAGGGTGTTTGTGGCTCCCTGGCAGTATGTCAGTGGCCAACTGTTCTTCGTTCAATTGTGCCAATTTGTTTTTTCAGGAAGACTCTTCATCCCAGCCTTCAGATAAGCCTCAGCCATGCCTCACTAGCCATCACAGGCGTCTCCCATGAAGCAATAAACACTGAACAGATAGCACCAGAAAAATCTACAGATGTAAATATTACAGACACAATGAGCATAATAAATGTCCCCAGATAACTCTAACCTTTTCCCTTGAATGTCTAACTGATTATCTACACAAAACTCAAAACAACCATCCTCAGCCTGTTGTTACCTTCAAGGTTGCCACTTCTGTTTCAGGACAACTTGTATGTGCCAAAGCTCACCCATGCTTTCCAGCAGTTGTGCAGTAAAGCACATCCCTTTATTCACACAAAGGTAATACAATTAACGGTATATATTTAAACATGAAAACTAAGGCAGCGACACGGCTTTTTCTTTCTGGGAGGATGACATTTGATCCCATAATGATACAAATCATTAATTTGATTTAATAAATTTGGACTTTTTAAAAAACTGCTTTTTAGTATTATTTTCTGTTTCTTAAAAGATTAAATCCAAACAGAACACTACCCCATCAAGGATGAGTTTCCATTTTGAATGAAAGTATGATTATAAACTCCCAAAGACACCAGGAAGACGTATTTTTTCCTTATCTAACCAGTGGGTCCCAACGTCTATAGATACACAGTCTCTTCAGAGACTTGTACTAAGTATGCTGGCCTCACACACATATAACAAAGACCTGCTGCAAAACATGATTGTACTTGAATTTGCACAAGTTACTACTTCATTGTTATCACAAGCGCCAGCCATTCAACATCAAAGGCACCTTCACTTAGGATTCAACAAACATTTATCTTGAAGAAGAAACTCTACAAGTACATTAATGAGACACATTAAATATGCTCACCAGCTAAAACAGGAATACAACTCTCTAGAACTTCAGAACTTTGTTCATTATTATCAAAAGCACATAAGCACCACTTGACAAACTTTTATGTGAGTATGGGGGGCAGCATCACAGTGTAATTTTTTTGAGCCAAAACATTATTATAATTCAATCAGACAAAAAACCCTACTTCTCATTTAATTGACTGTCCTTCATAAACAATTTTACTTTCTTACCTTTTCCCTTTGTTCACTTAATTACTGGATTGTTTTAAGAATGTATGAAGATCAAAAGCTGATTTTATGGCACTTTGAGGTGTGAAAAATCAAAGACAATTGTAAATAAAAGATGTTAAAAAAATACAGCTTTTTGCCCTCCAAAAATACAAAAAAATATTTTTAGAATATGTTTTTTCCCTGCTTAAAATAAAATTAATGTTCGGGAATGGTATGAACTACAAACTGTACTGGATTTTTCAATGTAATCACACCCACCTGATAGAAAACATAACCAAGGTAGGTATATAGAACTACAATATGAAGTCACCATGCACATTTTACCATATTGCAGCACTCGCGTATCTCTAATTTTTTCAAAGGCTAGAAGGCTTATATACAAAATCATGGTGGTGCATAACACTATCTAGATTAGAGCCAGTCAAATGATTTTAAAGGGCAAAGTTTTAACCCTACTAAATCAATAGGAAATCTGATAATAGCTTCTATAGGATTTCCCTTCTAGCAATTTTTATCTATTCAAAATTTTAGTCTGCCTCCTAGCACATCTAGAAAAAGCATTAAACGTAGGTGGAGTTATGCCTGCATATTCCTGATTTGCTCATTACCCATTTGTGCCATGTTATTACGATAAACGACAAAGACAGGTATTTCTGTTCACAATATTACAGGCTACCTCATCCCACAAGACAGAACTAACTGGCAATAACTAATACATTATTCAGAAGACTGTTTACCTATATTTTGAAAATCTTTATTGTATCTGATTTCTTTATGGCAGTAATATGAGGGCACTGATGAGCAGATAAAGCTAGCTCTTAACATGAACTCTAGGGAAAACAATGCCCTGAGTAAAACTGGGAAGAATTTTCATACAGGAACAAATGTGTGAGCCAAGTCAATGTTTTTCATCTGAAATGTAAAAAAATGCAATTGATTTCCTACAAATACCTACAAATTTTTTACAGACTTCAGCTTCAAGTAGGTTCTTTAACTGGTGGGTAGCAGTCCAGTAAATACTGCTTTTGAAATTAATTGCATCCCAAACTGCTAACAGAGGGTCAAGTCCCAATGAGGGACTAAGCCTACCAGGAGCTAAATCTCTGATCAGAGAAACATTTTGTAAACACTTACACTACTTTCCCACCTGGAGGACACTGAGCAAAACAGTATGAAAGTGCTGCATGACAACTGGTTGCCTGAGGCCTCCCTCCATTATGGGGAGAAAAACAAAGCTAGTATTTTCAGACAGATATATCCTGCAGCTCATGTTGGAAAGAATCAAACAAGAGAAGAAAGGAATTAAAAAACCCAAACAGACAATAATTCCTTTGCTCTTGGAGTGAGAAGTCCCATAAATTATGAATATCTGTACTGGATGTAGGAGCGCTGCAGTATTGAGTAGTAAATGGGCATTTACAGAGCTTAAGAATTGGGATGCAATGAAAAAGTGAAGCCAATGCTCAAGCTGGTTGCAGAAATAGCATCCTGTAAAATATTTGGATTAGAGAAAGATCCTTCAAAGATAGTGGAAACTTTTCAAAATGATGACATCAAACAGACCTGAGCAAGAGGCTAGCAAAAGAGAGGGTTATAAACTCTTCTTTTTAAGTCTTAGCTATGAATAAGAATTTTATACAGGTTGACAGTGAATTTTTTACTGTATCAACTACTAGAAAAACCTATTTACTGCTGGGATGCTACACTATATTTCTCTAATATCCTATTTTGCTAGCAATCCAGCTAAATCACCTTACTTATTTATTTATGTTAGAAATATATACTTACTTGCCTCTTCCATCTAAAAAAGTTTAATCTAAATGAAGCTGCTTACCTTCCACTAAAAGTGAGATTTTCAGCCTGTAGACAAATACCTTTGTCAAAAAAGGTGTTTGGTAATAGCTTCTATGCAATGGTATTATTTCCAATTAATAACAGGCTTGTAAGTAGACATACAAAAACAAAATAAAAAGTAAATTGTAGGCATTTTATTAATTTGCTATTTGCATGCATTTCAATTGGTAAAAGAATTTAATAAGGCTGTAATTTAGCTCTTGTGTCACACAGTGCTTGATCCAAAGTTTTTACCCAAAACCACTTTTTAGGCACAAACAACATGGAAAAACTACTAGCGTATTCAAATACTGATGATGTCCCAAACACTATATTTCAACAACACAAATGTCCTAAATTAACACTATATTCATTTTAATTAGAATTTGCATTTCAAAGCATTTTTGCTCAAACTGTATGATTTTATGTAATTTGTATCAATGATTCAAGATAAAAGGAAAGCCAAAGGTTATATGTAAATTTTTAATTATATAAAGGAAGAAAGTATACTTAAATTATGTTAGCTTCATGTTAGCAAACAGCAAGCCATTCTGAAAGTAGTAGAAATATAATATATTGTCCATCTGCAGGATAGATAAATCATCTGTCATAGGATACAGGAAAGTACTATTTTACATTTTATTAGAATTCTGTATATGTGCTAAACAGTGCTGTTGTAAAAAATGGGTACATGTATTTTAAAATACTGGTGAAACTGGTTCAGCTAAAGGAGAACCAGAATAATTGCAAAAAAATATGTATTACAGACAAAAAAAACCCCAAACTTGCTCAACTTCTGATCTGTGTATGGTTTTCAATTTTAATCTCAAATAAGTTATCTTGCCTTGCTTGCCACTGTTACATAGAAGCCAGTAGAATTGCACAAGGAAAGGGGTGTCAGGTCCAGAACAATTAATCCAGCTCAAATCATGAAACCAAAAATACAATTAGTAATGTGAAGGGAAAAAAAAAAAAATCAGAGGGTGGCTCAATCAATCACTTGGATGGACATCATGGATATGAACTTAAATGGTATAAAATGTAAGGGGCTAATTTTGACCCTAATTTTCTAGTAGCTGAAATTTTGCAATTTTTAACCATGGAACATGACATCAATAACATCAAAGGCTGCATTTATGCATATGAGATTTATAAAGAAGAAAGCTGCCACTTAAAAGCCTTTTCAATGGAAAAACAACTGAACTTCTGGATAATTACTTGACTTTATTGTCATTTGGGACACAGTTTTGCAATGAAATATAAATATCAAATTCATGTAGATTTTAAAATAGTCTTTAATGAGGAAGTGCAGGTACTATTACAGCACTATTACAGATACATGCTGCTGTAATTTAATATCCCCTAGCTGTAGGCAGTCTAAGAAAGGTGTGGATGCCCCATCCATGTAAGTGTTCAAGAGCAGGTTGGACAGGGCTTTGAGCAATGTGCTCTAGCAAAAGATGTCCCTGCCCATGGCAGCACAGGTTGGACTAGGTGATCTTTAAATGTCCCTTCCAACACAAATAATCCTGTGATTCTATGATAAATAAAAACACTACTAGTATGTACAAAATACCTCTCCCTGACGTCAACATGAAGCGGGTTTTTTAAATCATAAGATCATATGGTTAAAAGAGACCTCAGGAGACTGTCAAGAGACCATCCACCCCACTGCAAAGACTTACCTATGTCTTCTAATTTCTGTCCTATATTTGCCTACCCCACTCAAAAGCTTTCAGTGACAGAGAGTCTCCAGAATCTCTAAGACAATCTATTCCAGAACTACACTACCCTGATCATTATCATTTATTATTTTTCATATGTCACCTGAATGTTCTTTGCTGCAACACAGGTGCCTCACTTCTTGTCCTTTCTACAACAGAAGAGCAAATGCATTATTCCATTCCCTACCTTGAAGGCTGTTATTATATGTCTCCACATTCCTCTTTTACACTATACATCTTAGACAGCCATACTTTCCAGTTGTTCTCCTCTGAACATTTCCAAATGTTCCACACACTTTTTGGACTGGAGTGCCAAAACTGGACATGATGCTCCAGTTAAGGCCATACTCAGTAAAGCATATGAATTAGATGCCTTAGAGCTACTACTTCTACCAATGCAAGTCAGTAATATATTCCTTTTTTGTAACTAGGTTGATGTTGACTTACATTCAGCTTGTGAACCTTTCTAAGCCATCGATCAGTTCTGAAGCATTGTAGCACGGTCAGGTTTTTCCTCATGCTGTTTCTGTGAAGATGATTATTTCTACCAGGTAAAAAGCTTGTATTCACCACTATGGATATTCTCTCCAATTTGTGAAGATTATTTTGAAGCCTCAACCTGCCTGCAACACACTTGCGATCCAGCTTCTAGTATCTGCAAATTTACTAGGTTTATTCTCTAATTGTAAAACTTAGGTCATTAATACAGATGCTGACGAGTTCTAGAGCCAGGCCAAGTCTTTGAAGTTAACCTGTTGTTAATGCAGTTAACTACAGTCGACATGTAGTTAATACCTGATTTGACTGATAATGAACATCCAAGTATGTTTTTCTGACCAGTTTTGCACTTACTACACAGCTAATGCTTCCTTGCCTTACTTATTAAAGTATCATGTGATAGACTTTTTAAAGCCTTTATAATGCCAAACTATAGAAGCACCAAATGCTTTCCCCTCCATTCAGAAGGAACTTTTGTCCTACCTTGGAAGAAAAGCATAATCTTTTCATATGATTTGGTTCCTGAAAAAACATTTAGGCTTTTTATCTTTTTTTCATAGGTGCTTACAAACAGCTTAGTTTTTGTTCAAGGATGTTTCTGGCAATTTACTGACCATAATTCTCTGGCTCCTCTTTTCCTCCCTTTCTACTATAATGATTTATGTTCACTGTTTTCTATGAGCTTACACTATACTGGATGCTCTAACCAGAGGTGAAACTTGGACATTTCATGCATGGTTGATTTAGTCATTAACAATATTAACAGTGTGGACTTGCTTTCCATATGAATGGGGAAGAGGACAAGTTCAGGAATATTACTAACGGACACTGTTAAGGTATTAAGTCAAAATGTGGTGTGTCTTATACTTGCATTTCAGTCACATACGCATCGTTATGGCATTTTTGTAATGTGCTCCCACTGTGTTCTGGAAATATTTTTCCTTAGCTTTCTGAAGGCATAAATTATTATGGTAGGTAAAAAGTAGTGCAGAATCAGTATTGTACATCATTAACATACTCAGAAAGCATAAAATCCTAAGAAATGGGTGATTGGTTTTAAGCTGAAAATGAAACACATAAAATATTTCATACATTCACAATGTTTTATCAAATATTGAAATATGAATTAAATATAACACATTAAAATAATAGGCTCTATTTCACAACATGTTTGTATATCTGATTAGTAGCAATGCACCCAGACAACAACAAAGACAGCAATCCAGTGTCCATTTCCTAAGCTAAATAAATTGCCTAGTGACAAACAGTGTTGTTGGGGAATAAAGCAAAACAGTCCGGAGAAGAGGTTCCCCAAATAATAGCAACAACATCTTTAACGAAAAGCATATAAAGAAGACCTGTACAACTGAGTCCATTCTACAGTTGGGAAATGGATGGCCCAGTCAATGAAGCAATTTGCACAAGGCCACCTATAACAACACTAGTAAGCAAATGACAGTCTTCCAAACCCAAACTTCTAATCAGGATATGCTATTCCCCACCTGCCTCCTCCAATAGTATTTCTGACCGTGGCTGCACAAATATAAAAGAGTAAGAAACTACAGCTATTTAGATATGATAAGTTTAATTCACTGGGATTTTCAAAATGTTTGTGGAGCATAGGGTTCATTGTGGTTTCATTTTTGTGAATTACATGTGGGTCAAATGATTGTTGAAGCAGTCAAGAGTAATCTACTGATGTTACAATTTAATGGTACACTCAACCCAATAAATTCCAACCAAAATATCAAATGGTATTCTGTTTTCCAGAAATTACTTGTGTATAAATTGAACAGCATGGATAAATATAATGGTCTATTCAAATATTCGTATTCCCTATAGTACTTTTGCTACTAGACAACTGTCCTAAAATAACATAACATTAATTTTAATTAAGTTTTGCATTTCAAAGCATTTTTTCCACATATAGTATGTTTTTATGCGACTTCTATCAATACTTGAAGATAAAAGAAAAGCCAAAGGTTGTATGTTAATTATTAATTATCTGTTGAAAATGAATGTAATGAGCTTAGTTTATATCAGGTCACTTTCTCAACTATTGTTTGTGAACTGCTGGAGCAATAAAGACTATAGCTGCACGAAGGATAAACAGTGCATCATTATATCCTTAAGAAAGAATATCTACTTTAACTTGTAGACTGTGTCATACACCCATGCTTTCTTCTAAAAGGTTTTTGGGTTTTTTTTCCAGCCTAAGGTTCCACTGTTACTTTGTATTCTCAGGTTCCTCAAGAAATAAGCATACATATGCCCATTTTGTTCCCATGAACCTACTGTTATTTCCTTCTATTCAGAGAAGGGGGAGAAGCCTAGAAGGTGCCCAGATGAACTGCACAGCCACCATTCGCTCAGCGGGATGACACCAAGGAACGTTTGCATGTACAAATATCTATAGGAAGTGGAGAAGTTTCCCATAGAGTTTGTTGATAGAAACAATACCAACATTCACACCACTGAACATATTCAGCTGAGAGAGTAAACTAATTATTAGTGCAGGCACTGAAAAAAATAAGTTGGTGAAGTTAACTAGTTGCATTGATCATTGCATTCTCTTTGCATTGAAAAGAGGTAAAGGACTGAGCTGTAGCCAGGCCAAGAACTCCTCTTGTTCCAATCTGTTCTCTGAAAACCCACAAAGATGCATATAAGCTTGGAACACCGATCATAAAATTAACACATGAATAGCGGGTGGCTTTTCCAAGACTCATTTATCAAGAAACAAAGAAAGCAGTGGGTACAAGTAGTCTCCTGCATACCTTTTCCATCACATGTAATTTGACCACAAGCCAACCGCTTTATACCATAAATATGACAGCCTAAGTGAGCTTTTTTGAGCTCTCCCTGCTAGGCAACGTGGCTGCACGGTGGTGATCTCCCCTTGAGCTGGGACACCCCTCAGGGTTGCTGCTTGAGAGACCTTTTACCAATGGCAGATCTTTGGTAAGCGACCAATATCATGCATAACCTTGTAGTATGGTAACTTTGATTTTGTTTTGGTAAATTTGATTGCATACTGAACTGATACTAATGAAACATTACATAAATTTTGCATATATATTCCCTTAGACATAAACCCTTGACCAAGTCTGANAGAGTGAACCTTGCCACTGAACTTTGTTAAGTTGCACTTTTACAACATCATATTAAAAGCACTTTTCCTAATACCTTTGACGGTGGTTCTTTAAGCAATCTAAATCACCCATTCGTGACACCTTCAAAAAATTTGTTTAAAGAAAGAAAGAATTCTGTATATTATCAACACCTCCTTTAAGAGAGAAAAAGGTCAATGTGGTTATTTTAGAAGGCATGTACTATCTGTGCTGGGCAAAGTGAAATGCAAACACTTTGGAATAGATTCAAGAATGAGATTAATCCCTCTTTACTGCTACTCAGTTGCAGACATACAAAAGTGTACCTAAAAGTCAGCTCTGAAGAAAAAAACCCAAACATTTGATATATTTGCAAGGAGAAGTTAGACGTTTACGGAAGCAGATGTATTTGTGAAAGAATATCAACAATATTGACATCAGCTGTCTACAGACCAGTTGCAAATGTTCCATACATTACAAGCAATCAAAATTATTGTTACCATGATTTAATATAATTTTCAGAAGACACGATTAACATTCAACTGTAAATAAACAGAACGTTAGGTAGAAAGGAGGAACAGAATAAGAGAGAGGAATTATATATGTGTTCTAGGCTTGGATTTTGAGTTGCTTTCCTGCTCTTTGGAGGAAGGACAATTCTGACTTAGTTTCCTTTATGCTTCCCCTGTTGCAGGTGACTCACCTGGGCCAAAGTTGTCTACCCATAAAATTGCTCCCAACTCTGAGAACAGCTAAGAAGGAACTAAAGAGGAGTATTTGCATTTCCCTCAAAAGAGCTCTTACTGTAAACCCTCAAACCTTTTCACTCTCTCTTCATAGCAGAGTTCTTCTAAGTTTCTAAGCATTTTTGTTGTTTGCACCTAAATCCACTCACTTCTTTCTCACAGGGCCTTGTGGAATAGGAGGTTTGTTTGTGTTTGAACAGGGGACAAAAAATTGACACTATACTGCAAACATCAAGGAAATACAAATGTAGAGTAGAGTCTTACCACTTTGGGCCAATATGCAACACCTGCTCTTTTGTTTTTGTTAAGAGACAAAAATGAATCATCTATTTTGGTGCAATCCTCTTTATTTACAAAGAACATATGCACAGTCCTGATTCCTTTAACACCGTGAAAACAAATCCAGGAGACTTTTCTTCTTGGAAATTCAAAAGAAGTTATCTGGCTTCTTCCCAGGGCCCCACTAAGGATTTTCTTTCTCACTGTCTGCTGCTTTTTGCTGACAGGTAGTTTGCTAAAAATTCTCCTAATGCTCTTATGTTTACAACTAGTCCCATGGAAAGCTCTCAGACCATAGAGCTTAAAGGCTCCTTAGGCTCTGCCAAGTGGCCAGTTCCCTCAGGCAGTCTTTTTCATTTTGGACAGTTCGCTCTTTCTCTTAAATAACTTTAATTTTACCTTCCTGTTCGCTTGAAAGCCTAACCTAGTACACTTGCAAGATTTAACCAGGTATGTGACAGATAGCAGGAAATAATATAGTCCATTACAACATTAATATTATCTCCAGCAGTATTTTATACCAATATTTAGAAACCTCAACTTTGATAATAAATTCTACTGCACAGAATACC